>JAWQFJ010014775.1:10000-12703 GCA_034096865.1 Theodoxus fluviatilis | reverse complement strand
TTGCTCCTGTTTTCATCTCCTTGTCCTGCTCCGCTTTGCTCTGCTTTGCTCCTGTTTTTACCTTGTTCTGCTCCACTTTTCTCCTGTTTTCATCTCCTGTCCTGCTCCTGTTTTCATCTCCTTGTCCTGCTCCGCTTTGCTCTACTTTGCTCCTGTTTTTACCTTGTTCTGCTCCACTTTTCTCCTGTTTTCATCTCCTTGTCCTGCTCCGCTTTGCTCCGCTTTGCTCCGCTTTGCTCCTGTTTTCATCTCCTTGTCCTGCTCCGCTTTGCTCCTGTTTTCATTTCCATGTCCTGCTCCACTTTGCTCCTGTTTTCATCTCCTTGTCCTGCTCCGCTTTGCTCTACTTTGCTCCTGTTTTCACCTTGTTCTGCTCCACTTTTCTCCTGTTTTCATCTCCTTGTCCTGCTCCGCTTTGCTCCTGTTTTCATCTCCATGTCCTGCTCCGCTTTGCTCCTGTTTTCATCTCCTTGTCCTGCTCCGCTTTGCTCCTGTTTTCATCTCCTTGTCCTGCTCCACTTTTCTCCTGTTTTCATCTCCTTGTCCTGCTCCGCTTTGCTCCTGTTTTCATCTCCATGTTCTGCTCCGCTTTGCTCCTGTTTTCATCTCCATGTCCTGCTCCACTTTTCTCCTGATTTCATCTCCATGTCCTGCTCCACTTTTCTCCTGTTTTCATCTCCATGTCCTGCTCCGCTTTGCTCCTGTTTTCATCTCCTTGTTCTGCTCCGCTTTTCTCCTGTTTTCATCTCCATGTCCTGCTCCGCTTTGCTCCTGTTTTCATCTCCTTGTCCTGCTCCACTTTGCTCCTGTTTTCATCTCCTTGTCCTGCTCCGCTTTGCTCCTGTTTTCATCTCCATGTCCTGCTCTGCTTTGCTCCTGTTTTCATCTCCATGTCCTGCTCCGCTTTGCTCCTGTTTTCATCTCCTTGTCCTGCTCCGCTTTGCTCCTGTTTTCATCTCCATGTCATGCTCCGCTTTGCTCCTGTTTTCATCTCCTTGTCCTGCTCCACTTTTCTCCCGTTTTCATCTCCTTGTCCTGCTCCGCTTTGCTCCTGTTTTCATCTCCATGTCCTGCTCCGCTTTGCTCCTGTTTTCATCTCCATGTCCTGCACCGCTTTGCTCCTGTTTTCATCTCCTTGTCCTGCTCCGCTTTGCTCCACTTTGCTCCTGTTTTCATCTCGATGTCCTGCTCCGCTTTGCTCCTGTTTTCATCTCCTTGTCCTGCTCCGCTTTGCTCCTGTTTTCATCTCCTTGTCCTGCTCCGCTTTGCTCCACTTTGCTCCTGTTTTCATCTCCATGTCCTGCTCCGCTTTGCTCCTGTTTTCATCTCCTTGTCCTGCTCCGCTTTGCTCCTGTTTTCATCTCCTTGTCCTGCTCCGCTTTGCTCCTGTTTTCATTTCCTTGTCCTGCTCCACTTTGCTCCTGTTTTCATCTCCTTGTCCTGCTCCGCTTTGCTCCACTTTGCTCCTGTTTTCATTTCCTTGTCCTGCTCCACTTTGCTCCTGTTTTCATCTCTATGTCCTGCTCTGCTTTGCTCCTGTTTTCATCTCCTTGTCCTGCTCCGCTTTGCTCCTGTTTTCATCTCCTTGTCCTGCTCCGCTTTGCTCCTGTTTTCATCTCCATGTCCTGCTCCGCTTTGCTCTGCTTTGCTCCTGTTTTTACCTTGTTCTGCTCCACTTTTCTCCTGTTTTCATCTCCTTGTCCTGCTCCTGTTTTCATCTCCTTGTCCTGCTCCGCTTTGCTCTACTTTGCTCCTGTTTTTACCTTGTTCTGCTCCACTTTTCTCCTGTTTTCATCTCCTTGTCCTGCTCCGCTTTGCTCCGCTTTGCTCCGCTTTGCTCCTGTTTTCATCTCCTTGTCCTGCTCCGCTTTGCTCCTGTTTTCATTTCCATGTCCTGCTCCACTTTGCTCCTGTTTTCATCTCCTTGTCCTGCTCCGCTTTGCTCTGCTTTGCTCCTGTTTTCACCTTGTTCTGCTCCGCTTTTCTCCTGTTTTCATCTCCTTGTCCTGCTCCGCTTTGCTCCTGTTTTCATCTCCATGTCCTGCTCCGCTTTGCTCCTGTTTTCATCTCCTTGTCCTGCTCCGCTTTGCTCCTGTTTTCATCTCCTTGTCCTGCTCCGCTTTGCTCCTGTTTTCATCTCCTTGTCCTGCTCCGCTTTGCTCCTGTTTTCATCTCCATGTTCTGCTCCGCTTTGCTCCTGTTTTCATCTCCATGTCCTGCTCCACTTTTCTCCTGATTTCATCTCCATGTCCTGCTCCACTTTTCTCCTGATTTCATCTCCATGTCCTGCTCCGCTTTGCTCCTGTTTTCATCTCCATGTCCTGCTCCACTTTTCTCCTGATTTCATCTCCATGTCCTGCTCCACTTTTCTCCTGATTTCATCTCCTTGTCCTGCTCCACTTTTCTCCTGTTTTCATCTCCATGTCCTGCTCCGCTTTGCTCCTGTTTTCATCTCCTTGTCCTGCTCCGCTTTGCTCCTGTTTTCATCTCCATGTCCTGCTCTGCTTTGCTCCTGTTTTCATCTCCTTGTCCTGCTCCACTTTGCTCCTGTTTTCATCTCCTTGTCCTGCTCCGCTTTGCTCCTGTTTTCATCTCCATGTCCTGCTCTGCTTTGCTCCTGTTTTCATCTCCATGTCCTGCTCCGCTTTGCTCCCGTTTTCATCTCCTTGTCCTGCTCCGCTTTGCTCCTGTTTTCATCTCCAT
>JAWQFJ010014775.1:0-5000 GCA_034096865.1 Theodoxus fluviatilis | reverse complement strand
TGTCAAAACCCCCTCCGGTAAACGTGACAGACCACCAGCAAAGAAAGTGGAGAAAGTGAATGGCGTCTTACCATTTTTGAAGTCCAGAAGCGCTCGCCTCCGGAACACACTTCATAATAACTAACACACAACACTACCTTGACTTCCTTTCGTCCTCAGAAAGCAAACACAGTCTAAGCGCCGTGCTCAAGACTAGTCCAGGAGCAACCGTCCCCTGTAAACAAACATAGGTAGTAGTAAAGGAGAAGGCGCATCCACGCGCCTCCCCTCAGTGGTGAGCGGGTAGGAGTCCAGTCCCCTCTCTCCCGCATCAAAGCTCGTAAAGGAGAAGGCGCATCCACGCGCCTCCCCGTAGTGGCGAGCGGGTAGGAGTCCAGTCCCCTCTCTCCCGCATCAAAGCTCGTAAAGGAGAAGGCGCATCCACGCGCCTCCCCTCAGTGGTGAGCGGGTAGGAGTCCAGTCCCCTCTCTCCCGCATCAAAGCTCGTAAAGGAGAAGGCGCATCCACGCGCCTCCCCTCAGTGGTGAGCGGGTAGGAGTCCAGTCCCCTCTCTCCCGCATCAAAGCTCGTAAAGGAGAAGGCGCATCCACGCGCCTCCCCGTAGTGGCGAGCGGGTAGGAGTCCAGTCCCCTCTCTCCCGCGTCCAAGCTAGTGAAGGAGAAGGCGCATCCACGCGCCTCCCCGTAGTGGTGGGCAGGTAGGGATCCAGTCCCCTCTCTCCTGCGTCGAAGTCCGCCGACAGACAGTCCCTAACTCTCAGTCAGTCGGTAGTCGGAAAGTTCATTCCAACCGTAGGATCCATCCCTGGTCAGTTCAGTAGTGGTGTGAATTACTCCGTCCTAACTTGAGAACCAATTTGTCTCTCACACCCCACTCGTTGCACGTCCTAGCAACCACGGCTGCATGCCTCACTGCGACGAGCAAGTGAGAACGCTAGCGCTGACCTATCCTACTTTCTCGGATCTCACTCCGAGGAATGCCGCGTTGAGGCGAGCATTTTATACGTTACTTTATCAGAGAGTAACAATGACCGATACCACAGCCATTAACACTGACCTATCCGAGGACAGCGAATATCGCGTTGAGGCGAACATCTTATACGTTACTTTATCAGAGAGTAACAATGACCGATACCACAGCCATTAACACTGACCTATCCGAGGACAGCGAATATCGCGTTGAGGCGAACATCTTATACGTTACTTTATCAGAGAGTAACAATGACCGATACCACAGCCATTAACACTGACCTATCCGAGGACAGCGAATATTGCGTTGAGGCAAACATCTTATACGTTACTTTATCAGAGAGTAACAATGACCGATACCACAGCCATTAACACTGACCTATCCGAGGACAGCGAATATCGCGTTGAGGCGAACATCTTATCGCGCCACCACGGCGCCTTCGCTACCCTATTAGCAACCGAGCTAGGAATAGTCGAAGTTGTAGTTTGTCGAACTACAGGGAAAGTACTCGCGACTGGGACACTGGCAGCTGACGAGGGTTTGCGCACACTCCGTGTGCACTAGGGTACTGCTTGCAGACAGACGCTGGGGACGCGTCAATCACCATGACAGAGTTCACGCTAACTCTAAAACAGGGGGGTAGGTAGTCACGCAGTAGTAGGAGTAGTGAGTCGTAAGTTGTAAGTTGTAAGTTCGTAGGTCGTAAGTTGGCCTGCAAGTACAAAAACCGGCGCCTAATGAGAACCTGCATTTACCCCCCAAAAATTCATACAGAATTTTACTCAATGAGAAACGAAACGTTATTGCCCAAACCACTTAGCTGAAACTTCCCGCGCTCAGCGAGAGCGTTCGTTATCCCGCTTCCCCACGCATGAATGGAATTACAATTCACAATTCACAAAGATAGAAATTTATTCAACTCTTCCCAGAGGAATTGAATTTACAACTAGAGGTACGATTTAACCCATGTCAAATTAAGGAAACCAGTTTTCCTCCGCCATTTCCATCTCCCATTGCCTTACAAATTTAGCACTCGGCGTTCACTCTTTTCCCGCTGCCCGTTAAATCGCCATTTTCCAAAAGGCAAAGATTACCGCGAATCTACATACCTCAAACTTGCGAACGCAACAGGCCGTGCTCCTCCAGAAAGCGACCCTTCCCTCCAGTCCCATCCAAGACTTATCCCTTGTATCGTGACTGACCAAACGCTGGTCCTCACGGCGAAGAATGACCGCTTCGCTTTGCCACCCACGTGGCTCAGTTTGCGGGGCTCGCGCCCCCGCTAAACCGACTACATCCAACCGATGATTACGACTGGCTCTGAACGCTCAGCCAGAATGGAAGAAAACTCTCTCACGTGATAATCTCCCCCAATCACCGCTCCTAATTGCTTGACCCGGGACCCGGTGCCAGGTCAAGTGTAGACCCCGCGCTGCATTTCGCTATCCCCCTCACCTCTCGAAGCTCACCCCCCTCTGGGTGATTTTCGCGCCTGCCGCTGCCTATTTTTAGCGCTGCGGCAATCCTGTTTCCGAGTACATAGCGGCTTTAGTGCAAACCTATACACTTGCACACACTCAATTATCACCCATGTCGCGCATCGCGCGACAATGGTACAGACACAATCAGCCTTCCTTGTGTATGGTACAGACACAATCAGCCTTCCTTGTGTATGGTACAGACACAATCAGCCTTCCTTTTGTATGGTACAGACACAATCAGCCTTCCTTGTGTATGGTACAGACACAATCAGCCTTCCTTGTGTATGGTACAGACACAATCAGCCTTCCTTGTGTATGGCACAGACACAATCAGCCTTCCTTGTGTATGGTACAGACACAATCAGCCTTCCTTGTGTATGGTACAGACACAATCAGCCCTTCTTGTGTATGGTACAGACACAATCAGCCTTCCTTGTGTATGGTACAGACACAATCAGCCTTCCTTGTGTATGGCACAGACACAATCAGCCTTCCTTAGGCTTGTTCAGGAGGTGCAGCGCTGCAAAGCGCTGCTCAGCGCTGCAAAGCGCTGCTCAGCGCTGCATGTGATTCACTCCTGAATAGCAATTTTGGGGCGTGATTCACTCAGCGCTGAGCAGTGCTGTAAATCACCAATTCGAGATGATTCAGACGATATTGCATCATTTTAAAAATGGCGTCTTCGATCCCGCACTGGCCGTCGATGCGTAAAATAACCCTCAGAAACATCATTTTGGGACTGGAACAGGTTTTATTTGCCCCAAGTGCCCTGTATGCGCAAGTAATGGCAAGTAAGGATGACACAGTAGTGGACTTATTCATGCAGAATACATTTAAACGTGCATAAACGATGTCTGTGGCAAAGAAAACACTTTCTTCGCGTCTATCAACACAACATGGGGCGCAGAAGATTTACCTCCTCTTTAACAAGTGAAGCGCTGCACTGCATCTTAGGTGTTCAGGAGAGGCAAAGAGTGCTCAATTGCCAACATGAAGCGCTCATGCAGCACGTTGTACTCCTGAACAAGCCTCTTGTGTATGGTACAGACACAATCAACCAGTGTTGCGGCAATTCAGTCAGCAAATCACAGTGGGCAACTCAGAGTTTGTACAATTCAGTCAGCAAATCAAAGTGGGCAACTCAAAGTTTGTACAATTCAGAGTCAGCAAATCAAAGTGGGCAATTCAGAGTTTGTACAATTCAGTCAGCAAATCAAGATGTTCAACTCAGAGTTTGTACAATTCAGAGTCAGCAAATCAAAGTGGGCAACTCAGAGTTTGTACAATTCAGAGTCAGCAAATCAAAGTGGGCAACTCAGAGTTTGTACAATTCAGTCAAGCAAATCAAAGTGGCCAAATCAAAGTGGGCAACTCGAGTTTGTACAATTCAGAGTCAGCAAATCAAAGTGGGCAACTCAGAGTTTGTACAATTCAGTCAGCAAATCAAAGTGGGCAACTCAGAGTTTGTACAATTCAGTCAAGCAAATCAAAGTGGCCAAATCAAAGTGGGCAACTCGAGTTTGTACAATTCAGTCGGAAAATCAAAGTGGGCAACTCAGAGTTTGTACAATTCAGTCAAGCAAATCAAAGTGGGCAACTCAAAGTTTGTACAATTCAGAGTCAGCAAATCAAAGTGGGAAACTCAAAGTTTGTACAATTGGAAGTCAGCACAATTCAAAATCAGCAATGCAAAGATGACAGTTTAAAGAGTACTGCAAAATGCAAAGTCGACAAATCAAAGTCTGCATAATTTTATATTTTTAAAGTTGTGTTTTCCTTCCTGTTACTCAAAATTTGCACATTTCTCGACAACATTTGAATTGTCAACTTTGAACTATCAACTTTGAATTGCAGGCTTTGGATTGTGCCGATTTTGAATTGTTCTGACATCGAGTTGCCCACTTTGAATTTGTTGACTTTGAATTGCCGACTTTAAATTGCCGACTTTGTATACATGTATTGCCAGCTTTGAATTGTCACACAACCCAGTCAGGTCTGTAGGGGTGCACCCCATGCTTGTGACCCTGACTGTGTGGCCTGTGCTTGCAGGACACTGATGGACACAGAGCTGACCCTGGCTGCAGAGCGCACAGCACTGGACACTGTGCAGACGGAAGCCAACAGGCTGCGGGAAAACCTCCATGCCGCTGACCGCCAGCAGCAGTCCCTGCTCCTCACCTACAGCAAACTCCAAGACTTCAAGGAAGTGGCGGTCAGTCTGGCCTCAGCCTTTCTCTCTCTCCATGTGACTGGACGTCTGCTTGGTGTCATGTGTCATGTCCCCCTGTGGGTTGGGGGTAAGAAGAAGCCCACCACAACTCCCTTTGTGCTTCAAGAAAGGTGAAGGGAAAGCCCACTTTACTTGCTCTTGCTCTATCCTGCTATAGTGATTGAGCTCTTGCTCTATCCTGCTATAGTGATTGAGCTCTTGCTCTATCCTGCTATAGTGATTGAGCACTTGCTCTATCCTGCTATAGTGATTGAGCTCTTGCTCTATCCTGCTATAGTGATTGAGCTCTTGCTCTATCCTGCTATAGTGATTGAGCTCTT
>JAWQFJ010014770.1:5000-20244 GCA_034096865.1 Theodoxus fluviatilis | reverse complement strand
GTCACATTCTTTACCAACGTCACATCACCACCACCACTGAAATACCCTCCGTCTCTCTCAAGACAGGATCAGCCGCATAGTTTGGCGCCTCTGTGGGGGAAGGCAGCTGCCAGCTGCCAAGCAACCAGACCTGTGGATGTCTTTCTGAGGACGCCTGTCTCTGCTGGGGCAGTAAGCCGATTGCCTGACAGGGATGATGACTTCAGTGTCGATGGCGATGAGGGCTGGCCAGGCTTTGGCCGCATTCCTGTGGTGGCTGGGCTGGCCCACTGCCAGTCTGTCGTCTTTCCTCTCTGTGGCAAGTCTGGGACCAGGCCGGGTTTCCACAAGAGAAATAAGTGTACCTGGGCCTGCGTGTTCTCACTTTACTGATGCACGAGGTCAGGATGTGATACGTTCATGATAAAAGAGTGGACACATATGACTGATTAGCATGTTTGGTTTCTGATGTGAAATGAGGTACTTTTTTCTAGTTTATCTGCATGAAGGATTTGCCTCTGCGTGATACAATATATGCGTTTGTTCGTAATTTCTTAAGTTTCAGGTGTGTTTTTTAATGGGACTAATGCCTTTGCCGACTTTTCTTACCAATTATGGTTACAAATATCTACATCTACACATAGAAAAATTTGGTTTTTCTGGCGGCGAATACATGATACCGTGTAAAACAATTATTCAAAAAGGAAACGAATAAATATGTCATATGTGATGGGATTGTTTTTGTCAGGAGGTCTTCCTCTCTACGAAGTTTTGTACTCAAGGTTCTCCAAGATATATAAAAAACACAACAACAACAACAGCAACAACAGCAGCAGCAGCAACAGCAACTACTACTACTACGACAGCAGCAAGAGAGAAAGTCAGTCAAACATTATTTGCTAAAATCGGAAAGGTTTTTCTGCCGTATGTAAGCTACTGATGCAGAGTTCACGTGCATGTCCTTGGGTCAAATAGACCTCACAAACTTTGTTATAATCTGCAGTCTACAGAAATGTCATTGCGACATCCGTCCAGACGAACTGAGGGAGGCTCTTGTAGATTCATACCGTATTGCTGCAAGTCGATTCACAGACACGCCTTTCACTTGAACACACATGCTCTCCCACTGCTCATATATATTCTGGCCATATTTCCATTTTTTTTTTCATCTCGTAACCATGGTATGTATAATCCTACATTTCTCCCGTCCCTGGGATTGAAGCACAGCACTGTGACTCGCACAACTTCCAACCCAAACCCTGCTCGCCTATCTCCGCCTGTCAAAAAGACAGATTGTCAACGAGCGAGTAGAGGTTTAGGAAGAGAGTACGCACTCATGGAGGACATGAGGGGAGAGCACTGAGGTGTGGTCTGCCAGGACCTCGTAACCACGTTCTGCTGGGACAGTCAGAAACCATCCGTGTGAACGCTCCCTAAGAAGGCGGCCAGGCCCGCTTGATTCAGAGGCCTTTCCCTCCCCCCCCCCCCCCCCATCCTTCTTATTCTTCCCATGATGCCCTGGCCTCTGGCAATCTTCCGGCAGAAAGCGGACGGACATGGGCAAGACCCACACTCAAGAAACGTCGCTGTTCAATGCACGATGTAGTAAGGGTCCGTCTGGTGCTCCCATCTGTTCTTCGACAAGATAGAGACCAACCTTTTGCTCCCTCAGATCTTCTCCCTGTTTGTCCAACGGTCTGCATTCAAGGAGAGTTTCGATATTCACCCACAGTGACTGTCAACTGATTCAGACGCGGACTGAAGGCGTTATCACGTCTGGATCAGTCTTTACAGGTCAAAGTCGTGTTTGAGTCGGCGTGATGTCGTTCCTCATTCAGGCCCTGTGTTGCGTAGTTATTCAAGGTAAGAGCTACACGATGGCCTGTCTTCCAGTTTTGTCAGAAAACTGGCGAATTCGATGGTTTGAACGGTTGTGTGTACATGCTTCGTATCCATGTTGCAACATCTGTCTTCACTTATTGCTGAATAAGTTTGGAGCCGAACGTATGTACGCTTACTGAACATTTGTGTTTACAAAGAGGGTTTCGTTCGCTTACTTGAACTCAGTAAATAGGCACATAACAGTTTGTATGAACATGCCGGCTGCGAAAAATATGTTTTTGTATCACTTTATCTTAATACGCTTGAATTCGTGCTTCTTATGGTCTCCTGAAAATTTTGCGTGCGCCCGTTGAGAGATTGGTGTCACCATTATGCACTAACTCTTAAATACACATTTCAATTATTGACTTGAGTTATTTCGAGTGAACTGGAGTCGTTTTGACGTAACTGATTTGATTTGATCTTATTCAAATCGATTTCATTTTATTTTATTTTGTTTGTTTTGATCTGATTTAATCTGATTTAATCTGATTTTATGTGACGTGGCGTGGCGTGACGTGACCTGAAGTGATTTAACCATTTTGATTTGATGAATTCCGTGAATCCGAATCGATTTCGCCCCACTAAATTCAGTCAGATTCACTATTGTTGACACCTTTTATACATTACAAATTGATACAAGCAAATTATTCAGCAAAGTGAACGATACACCCACTGACAATCGTGAACGTACTTGGCAAAATACCGTTGATAACCTTGCATTCTGTCGCGAGAGAAGGCATTCTGTGAACCCGAGTCAGTGTTGACTCTGGCACAGTTCGCAATGAATGCGTAATAGACTTGACCCTTCGCATTACAGCATTGCGCCAAAAATAGCTCGTTCTGATACTATTTTTTTCTTCGCTTTTTACAGAAATCATTCAAATGTCAAAACTTGTTTTAAATTTCAACACATACATTTTATCTTATCGAATAAACGCTTGTTTATTGCCTCAACAAGAGTACGTTATGAGTTTTGTGCGAAATAGTCTTATAACTACTTTAACGGCGTATGTCAGGGAGCAGATCGGCTATCCCACAAGCCTCTTGTGTGACCCTCATTAGAATTTTTCGGACGAAAACCTTCCATCACGTGATGTCAACTGGGCTAGAGACTCTTTCGCCGGCAGGCGAAGTCTCTAGTGGACTAGAATGGAGAGAAGATACGCATCCTGTTGCACTGAATGGCTTCAGGATCGGTTATTAGGCGGTAAAGTATGAGGCGGTTTGAGAACCCTAAGAGGTGAATAAGTCGCCATGTAAAACCAACACTTCTATATCAAACAGCTTGTATTTCAATGTTATAGATCAATATTTATATTTCAATAATCTGTATTTAAACACCTTCCCCTTTCACATATTTATGTAATATGCAATCGAATCCGGGCAAAGTTTATATCTGTTGAGGCATCCTTGCCCGAAAAAAAAAACACACAACGAAAACCGCACAACAAGAAAGGTAATGTGAGAAAAGAGACCTGCAACATCAGCACAATAACCATTTTTTCAATATGATATTTTGTGTTTGTATGATTTATGCAGTTTATAAGCCACGAAACGATAGCGAATCGCAGGACTTGCAACTTGTGAGATAAAAAGCTTGTCGAAGACAAAAAAACTTTCCTGTCTTTTTCTAGAAACTTGCCTTCAATGACCTGGAACTTGTTTCCTGCCTGTCCCCGGCAGAGTGTCCGGCTTTGTATCAGGAAGAAGACCCTTCCATCAAAGAGATTTTCTTCTCAAGTGATCAGAGACGTTGAACTCGAACAGTAGCTGTAGACACTAGGGAACAGCGGCGTTTAAATCTAATTTCCCCAATGTCGTGTTGCGTTGATTTGGGACTGCTGACCTCTGAAATGAGAGCCCAACTGCAGAGTAAAGGTACGACTCGTGATTCTACAAGCAGGATACGAAACGACGGCTGACGTGAAGATAAGGACCTGAAATTCTTCTTTTCTACCGTGAAGTTCTCCAAAAACAGCAGCACTGATGCAAACTTCCGAATCAACTCGCCTTCTGTCTCCTTGAATACGGTGTGGGCTGAGGGTGAAACAGATTCACCTTGTCCCTCTAAGCTTTGTAAAAATCGAAGAAGTAGGCAGATCGATTTATGACTCTATAACAAGCTCGATGATTTGTAGCCAATGGCTTTACATAGCCTGCAAAGGCTGATAGGCAGAAACACTTCATTAATTCATTCATTTATCCATCCATCCATCCATCCATTCACCCACCCACCCACCCACCCACCCACCCACCCATCCACTCACTCACTCACTCACTCACTCACTCACTCACTCACTCACTCACTCACTCACTCACTCACTCACTCACTCACTCACTCACTCACTCACTCACTCACTCACTCACTCACTCACTCACTCACTCACTCACTCACTCACTCACTCACTCACTCACTCACTCACTCACTCACTCACTCACTCACTCACTCACTCACTCACTCACTCACTCACCCATTCACTCACTCAATCACTCACTCACCCATTCACTCACTCAATCACTCACTCACTCACTCACTCACTCACTCACTCACTCACTCACTCACTCACTCACTCACTCACTCACTCACTCACTCACTCACTCACTCACTCACTCACTCACTCACTCACTCACTCACTCACTCACTCACTCACTCACTCACTCACTCACTCACTCACTCACTCACTCACTCACTCACTCACTCACTCACTCACTCACTCACTCACTCACTCACTCACTCACTCACTCACTCACTCACTCACCCACTCACCCACTCACCCACTCACTCACTCACTCACTCACCCATTCACTCACTCACTCACTCACTCACTCACTCACTCACTCACTCACTCACTCACTCACTCACTCACTCACTCACTCACTCACTCACTCACTCACTCACTCACTCACTCACTCACTCACTCACTCACTCACTCACTCACTCACTCACTCACTCACTCACTCACTCACTCACTCACTCACTCACTCACTCACTCACCCACCCACCCACCCACCCACCCACCCACCCACCCACCCACCCACCCACCCACCCACCCACCCACCCACCCACCCACCCACCCACCCACCCACTCACTCACTCACTCACTCACTCACTCACTCACTCACTCACTCACTCACTCACTCACTCACTCACTCACTCACTCACTCACTCACTCACTCACTCACTCACTCACTCACTCACTCACTCACTCACTCACTCACTCACTCACTCACTCACTCACTCACTCACTCACTCACTCACTCACTCACTCACTCACACTCACTCACTCACTCACTCACTCACTCACTCACTCACTCACTCACTCACTCACTCACTCACTCACTCACCCACTCACTCATCACTCACTCACTCACTCACTCACTCACTCACTCACTCACTCACTCACTCACTCACTCACTCACTCACTCACTCACTCACTCACTCACTCACTCACTCACTCACTCACTCACTCACTCACTCACTCACTCACTCACTCACTCACTCACTCACTCACTCACTCACTCACTCACTCACTCACTCACTCACTCACTCACTCACTCACTCACTCACTCACTCACTCACTCACTCACTCACTCACTCACTCACTCACTCACTCACTCACTCACTCACTCACTCACTCACTCACTCACTCACTCACTCACTCACGCACTCACGCACTCACTCACCTCACTCACGCACTCACGCACTCACTCACTCACTCACTCACTCACTCACTCACTCACTCACTCACTCACTCACTCACTCACTCACTCACTCACTCACTCACTCACTCACTCACTCACTCACTCACTCACTCACTCACTCACTCACTCACTCACTCACTCACTCACTCACTCACTCACTCACTCACTCACTCACTCACTCACTCACTCACTCACTCACTCACTCACTCACTCACTCACTCACTCACTCACTCATAAACATTTTGTTATTTGTTTGTTCATTCATTCATTCGTTTGTTCATTCTTTTGTTCATTCATTCATTATTCATTCAAACATTCATTGTCTTCTTACAGCCATGGCACCAGCAGGTGCGGCCATGACCCCAGCCATGGTCTGGCCTCTAGGGGACACATCAGGGCTCGCAGAGGTCATGAAAGGTCACAATGCAGTGCGGCTCGGCGAGGTAGACCAGTGTTTCCAGTTTGAGGCCGGACCTGCGGACGTCCCCTATCGAGCGATTCGGCAGACAGGGGCAGCTAACTCTTCAGTGGACATCAGGTTCCAGCAGGGTGACTTCCCTTTCCGCGACATGACCCTGTCCCTGTTTGTCCGCCCTGAGGGTGATCCGAAGGGCATCATAGCGAGCTACGTCAGTAACACAGGTAAGATGTAAGCACGTGTGTGTTTGTGTGTGTGTGTGTGAGATGGAAGAATAAGGAGAAACGAAGAAGGGAGAAGAAGAAGAAGAAGATAGTAGGAAGAAGAAAGAGAGAGTGAAGAGGATAAGAGAGAAGCTAAGAGATAAAGAGGGTAAGGAAGAAGAAGAAAGAGTAAGAGAGAAGCAATAGATAAGAAGTAAGAAGAAGAGAAGAGAAAGGATAGGAAGTGAAGGTAATAATAATGATAAGAAATAGGAGAGAAGAAGAAGAACAATATAGAAGAAGCGTCGAATACTATAATAAAGAAGAGTAATAAGAATTACGGACGGAAGAATAAGAACACCGCTAATCATACACACACCGCCTACCTCAGCATTCCCCGCCTACTATGCAAATAAGACAATGATCCGCATCATATTAAGTCGTCACTGTCGATACTCCTGACGAAGAGTCGGATTTCTGTCCTCCTCCTCATACTAATCTCACCGAATTGGATGTCGTAATAATAAGAAGGAAGAAAGAATAAGAAGAAAGAAGCAAGAAGAAAAGAGGAATGAACGAATAAAGAAAAGAAAAGAAATGACAAAATAGTCAAGAGGATAATTAAGTAAAGGATAATAATAGTACTTGAGAGAGTAAGAATGTAATTTAAAAGCCAAGAGTACTACTAATAGTAAGAAGTAATAATAAGAGGGAATAATAAAGACAAATAAACAGTATAAGAATAAAAGAAGAGTAATATAAGACTAAAAATAATAAATACTGAGAATAAAAGCAAGAAGACTATATCTCAAGAAGTAATCATAATGCATAATAATAAATGCGAATAACGAGTCAATCCTCGGACTAATAATACATCGTTCTAATAGTAAGCTAAGAAGATGTAATATAATTAATCCTATCATAAGAAATAAATCTCACTGCCTCCCTCCTCCTCCTCCTCCTCCTCTCCTCCTCCTCCTCCTCCTCCTCCTCCTCCTGCTCCTCCTCCTCCTGCTCCTCCTCCTCCTCTTCCTCCACCATCACTATTTATATTACTACTATTACTACTACTGCTGCTGCTCCTGCTACTACTACTACTACTACTTCTGCTGCTGCTGCTGCTACTACTACTACTACTATTATTACTATTACTACTACTACTACTACTACTACTACTACTACTACTACTATATATATGGGACTTACACTGCTTTACACGTTGTCCCCTGATTATTGCGCCATTGGATAAATCCAACACCATTTGTACACGGCAGGACAAAACCTGAAGATCTTCGTGTCAATGGGCTTGATGTTCGTGTCCTTTTGGGATGAGTACGGAGTGTCAGTGGGGATGACAGCCCTCCCTTCCTTCTTCGAGGCGAACACCTGGACCCACCTGGTGATTGCCAGACAGTTCTCCACGGGCCTCATCAAGGTGAGCATACACCTGAGACTGTGACTGACAGAGCACCGAGCTTGACCTGCACTAGGGTGCGGCTAGGTGGTACGGAGTTCGAAGCTTCGCAGATTCCAGAGTTGCATCTTTGAGCAAGGTGTTTCACTGACATCGCATCTCCCCACTCAGGCGTAAAACGAGAACCTGTGAGGGCTGAGCTGGAATATTGTGAAAACCAGCTTTGGCATATTCATCCGCAGCCTGGTTGAATGCTGCCCAGGGAATTGAGAGGGTGTTAGAGTGATAATATGTGACTGTACATGCGAGAAGAAGGCTAAAGGACGAAAAATGAAAAAAAAAAGAGATATTTCTACGACATTATCAATTTTTTTATTCAAACATATTCCTGAAGAAAAAGAGCATGTTCATAGAGGATTTTTTTCTAACAGTGATGTAAATAGGAGGAAACGTATCAGTGATGTAAATAGGAGGAAACGTATCAGTGATGTAAATAGGAGGAAACGTATCAGTGCTGTAAATAGGAGGAAACGTATCAGTGATGTAAATAGGAGGACACGTATCAGTGATGTAAATAGGAGGAAACGTATAAGTGATATAAATAGGAGGAAACGTATCAGTGTTGTAAATATGAGGAAACGTATCAGTGATGTAAATAGGAGGAAACGTATCAGTGATGTAAATAGGAGGAAACGTATCAGTGATGTAAATAGGAGGAAACGTATCAGTGATGTAAATAGGAAGAAACGTATCAGTGATGTAAATAGGAGGAAACGTATCAGTGATGTAAATAGGAAGAAACGTATCAGTGATGTAAATAGGAGGAAACGTATCAGTGATGTAAATAATGTATCAGTGATGTACATAACGTATCAGTGATGTAAATAACGTATCAGTGATGTAAATAGGAGGACACGTATCAGTGATGTAAATAGGAGGAAACGTATCAGTGATGTAAATAACGTATCAGTGATGTACATAACGTATCAGTGATGTAAATAACGTATCAGTGATGTAAATAGGAGGACACGTATCAGTGATGTAAATAGGAGGAAACGTATCAGTGATGTAAATAGGAGGAAACGTATCAGTGATGTAAATAGGAGGAAACGTATCAGTGATGTAAATAGGAAGAAACGTATCAGTGATGTAAATAGGAGGAAACGTATCAGTGATGTAAATAACGTATCAGTGATGTAAATAACGTATCAGTGATGTAAATAACGTATCAGTGATGTAAATAGGAGGAAACGTATCGGTGATGTAAATAGGAGGAAACGTATCAGTGATGTAAATAGGAGGAAACGTATCAGTGATGTAAATAGGAGGAAACGAATCAGTGATGTAAATAGGAGGAAACGTATCAGTGATGTAAATAGGAAGAAACGTATCAGTGACGTAAATAACGTATCAGTGATGTAAATAGGAGGAAATGTATCAGTGATGTAAATAGGAGGAAACGTATCAGTGATGTAAATAGGAGGAAACGTATCAGTGATGTAAATAGGAGGAAACGTATCAGTGATGTAAATAGGAGGAAACGTATCAGTGATGTAAATAACGTATCAGTGATGTAAATAACGTATAGGTGATGTAAATAGGAGGAAACGTATCAGTGATGTAAATAACGTATCAGTGATGTAAATAGCAGGAAACTTATCAGTGATGTAAATAGGAGGAAACGTATCAGTGATGTAAATAGGAGGATACGTATCAGTGATGTAAATAGGAGAAAACGTATCAGTGATGTAGATAGGAGGAAACGTATCAGTGATGTAAATAGGAGGAAACGTATCAGTGATGTAAATAGGAGGAAACGTATCAGTGATGTAAATGGGAGGAAACGTATCAGTGATGTAAATAGGAGGAAACGTATCAGTGATGTAAATATGAGGAAACGTATCAGTGATGTAAATAGGAGGAAACGTATCAGTGATGTAAATAGGAGGAAACGTATCAGTGATGTAAATATGAGGAAACGTATCAGTGATGTAAATAGGAGGAAACGTATCAGTGATGTAAATAGGAGGAAACGTATCAGTGATGTAAATAGGAGGAAACGTATCAGTGATGTAAATAGGAGGAAACGTATCAGTGATGTAAATAGGAGGAAACGTATCAGTGATGTAAATAGGAGGAAACGTATCAGTGATGTAAATAGGAGGAAACGTATCAGTGATGTAAATAGGAGGAAACGTAGCATTGATGTAAATAGGAGGAAACGTATCAGTGATGTAAATAGGCAGAAACGTATCAGTGGTGTAAATAGGAGGACACGTAGCAGTGATGTAAATAGGAGGAAACGTATCAGTGATGTAAATAGGAGGAAACGTATCAGTGATGTAAATAACGTATCAGTGATGTAAATAACGTATCAGTGATGTAAATAACGTATCAGTGATGTAAATAGGAGGAAACGTATCGGTGATGTAAATAGGAGGAAACGTATCAGTGATGTAAATAGGAGGAAACGTATCAGTGATGTAAATAGGAGGAAACGAATCAGTGATGTAAATAGGAGGAAACGTATCAGTGATGTAAATAGGAAGAAACGTATCAGTGACGTAAATAACGTATCAGTGATGTAAATAGGAGGAAATGTATCAGTGATGTAAATAGGAGGAAACGTATCAGTGATGTTAAATAGGAGGAAACGTATCAGTGATGTAAATAGGAGGAAACGTATCAGTGATGTAAATAGGAGGAAACGTATCAGTGATGTAAATAACGTATCAGTGATGTAAATAACGTATAGGTGATGTAAATAGGAGGAAACGTATCAGTGATGTAAATAACGTATCAGTGATGTAAATAGCAGGAAACTTATCAGTGATGTAAATAGGAGGAAACGTATCAGTGATGTAAATAGGAGGATACGTATCAGTGATGTAAATAGGAGAAAACGTATCAGTGATGTAGATAGGAGGAAACGTATCAGTGATGTAAATAGGAGGAAACGTATCAGTGATGTAAATAGGAGGAAACGTATCAGTGATGTAAATGGGAGGAAACGTATCAGTGATGTAAATAGGAGGAAACGTATCAGTGATGTAAATATGAGGAAACGTATCAGTGATGTAAATAGGAGGAAACGTATCAGTGATGTAAATAGGAGGAAACGTATCAGTGATGTAAATATGAGGAAACGTATCAGTGATGTAAATAGGAGGAAACGTATCAGTGATGTAAATAGGAGGAAACGTATCAGTGATGTAAATAGGAGGAAACGTATCAGTGATGTAAATAGGAGGAAACGTATCAGTGATGTAAATAGGAGGAAACGTAGCATTGATGTAAATAGGAGGAAACGTATCAGTGATGTAAATAGGCAGAAACGTATCAGTGATGTAAATAGGAGGACACGTAGCAGTGATGTAAATAGGAGGAAACGTATCAGTGATGTACATAAGAGGAAACGTAGCAGTGATGTAAATAGGATGAAACGTAGCAGTGATGTAAATAACGTATCAGTGATGTAAATAACGTATCAGTGATGTAAATAGGAGGAAACGTATCAGTGATGTACACAATGGAGGAAACGTATCAGTATTGTACACAGGAGGAAACGTATCAGTGATTTAGTGCGGTGATAACTTTACTCAGCGTTTTCTCGAAAAACCATTTTCATACTTAAGCCTTCGACAAAGAAAAAGAAAAAAGAAACAACACGACCGGAGTCTGACCAATTGTTATATCTCGAGAAAAATAGAGGCCCTGAAGAGGGCCGTTTGTGAAGGGGCTGACGACACTTGTAGGCGGAGCGAGTGGCTTGGCTCTATGTGGCGATGGCGTCAAGCCCGGCGTTGAATGGTGCAGAGAATTGGCAAGCTTTCGGAGAGACACTCCTTTTTCAGTCTAATAGTCTGACACCGGCTCACCACCTCTTCATACTGAAGCCTTGTTTCTCATGCATGGCCACAAATGAGTTGCCCGATGACCAGGGGGTAACAGAGAGCGATTTGAGAACTCATCAATGGGTGAGATATCTTCTTCACACGTGGCAAGTTTTCCAGCAAGTTTTCGCTTAACGTTTTCCAAGATGGCGGTCGCAAGTCGCAAAAGAAGTTTTCTGTCGAGTTGCCGACAAATACAACAGTGCTCTATTTTTCTTGCCACTGGCAAGGAGAGTTTCCGAGAACCTCCAATCAGACGGCTTCTTGCTTGTGACGTACAGTTGTTTTCATGGAAACATTATGGTGGCGAGTTAGCAGACGGACAGCCAGACACCACATTTATCTGAACTGTAGCATTCAACCCCAGTCATACGGAGCACGCGAAATCCATCGTATCTTCACCGGAACAAGGTCAGGTGCATTTTTGCCATTTTCTAGGTGTGTGGACTTGACAGGTAAATAAACCTTTGAATGTTTGTCCTGTAAATCGAGTATGTCGTCTGCTCTCATGCAGCCGGAATGAATTGAAAAACTGCGAGAAAGATGATTTGAAGCCGTGAACGGTATCGCAAGAAATGCCACATGAGAAAATTGCAAGTTGCGGGACCTACATTGTAACGTGTGAGGTGCAAGCTTGCCGAAGACCAGGAGACTGACCTGTCCGTTCAAGAAAACTTGCCACTAGTGAAGACTCCTTCAATGACCTCAAACTTTTTTTTTGCTTGTCCCCCTAGCAGGCTGTCGGGCTTTGCGTTAGAAGGCAGACACGTTCATCAAGTGATCTTTCTCCACAGATATTCCGCAATGGCGAACTCCAACAGGAGCTGGATGACGACTTCCCCAACGAGATCCCGCTGCCCTCATCCGGTCTGATGCGGCTTGGCGGCGCCGCTGACCCTGACGAGCAGGATGAGGATATGTTCAAGGGAGCCATCACGTGCTTCCAAATGTATGACGCATTTCCGGCCGGAAATGACGTCAGAGTGCTTGCCTCCTTCTGTCGTCCGGGCAAGTGGAAGATCAAGCCCGAAGGTGCGTGATGTTTTGTTGATTGCTAGAACCTGAATAAATGCGTGTGGCATTCTGCTAAGTAGCCTAGCAGACCTAATATGATAGAAAAGACCGGCATAGTGATATGGTAATATTATGATCGAGTAAGGGCTCATTGATGACTGACAAAATGCCTGGGGTAGCAATTCAAAACGGAAAAAAATCCATGATTTAATCAAACGTTTCTGCGTAATCAGTATGTATGATATTGTTACTGTTTGTTTCATTTTCAAACTTTTGAGAACGTATATAATATTCTCAATGTCAGCTTTGATATGATTCCGATGTAACTTAGCAAAGTTTTTGTTTCAATCAATCGAAGTATTCAAGCAATTCAGCAGTGGGTGAATGATAAATTACGCCAATGTGACGACAAAATGACTGCGTGAAAAATACATGCCGCCAGTATTGAATGTAGCAAACGAGATAACAGTTTACCTCCAACGCAAATATTCAAGTTATGACATTACGGTGCTAAAGTTTAAAGCTTTTATCATCAGCACTATTGTTCCGTTGCCTTTCATCAGCCTACCAAAGCACCGACCATTATCACGCTTTCTGTGGACGCCTTGAATGAGTGGCAGCTTCCGCGCAACGGTAGTGCACACCGCCATCATGTAAACCTTTCTCCAAGTTTCATCAGCTTGCCATAGCATGGCAGATCCCGACCTCTGCTGGGGTGCAGTGCTCTTTGGTCCATTGCCGTGGATGGCATGGAGACGCCGTCCATATGGAGGACTTAGTCATCATCCTTACTCATCACATACGGCAATTGCCACGCAGCACGCCTTAGCTGGACCTGGAGACCACGGCCATGCAGCTTTCAGAGCCTGTTCTAGTATTTCGGCAGTATAACAGGTGGTTGTAGAAATAGTAGTAGTAGTAGAAGTAGTAGTAGTAGTAGTAGTAGTAGTAGTAGCAGCAGCAGCATCAGCAGTAGTAGTGGCAACAGTAGTGGCAACAGTAGTTGTAGTCGTCGTTGTCATCGTAGGGTAATGGTGGTGGTGGTGGTCATGGTGGTTGTCGTCGGCGGTGATGGTGGTGGTGGTGGTGATGGTGGCGGTCGTGGTGGCGGTAGCTGTGCTAGTGGTGCTGGTGGTGGTGGTGCTGGTGGGTGGCGGTGGCAGCGGTGATAGCGGTGGTGGTTGAATAGTGGTGGTTGGCGGTAGCGGTGGTGGTGGTGGTGGTAATAGTAGTAGTTGGAGTAGCTCTATGGTCATAGACGGAGACATAACTAATTAGGCAATCTTCACTTCCTCTTTGTTGAAGGTCTCATGATCCAGTGTGGGGTAGACGGCCCAATGGTTTAATATACGATCACACCTACTCACAGACAATCTTTCTTTATATTATGTCCCTGTGCTCTTTGACCAACAAAGGGCCTACGGCAAAATGTTTGGATAAATGAGAAGAAACTCGACGTGATTTTATCAACCTACATTTACCATCTATCTTTCTTCGCTCTTTCAGTGCTCTTCAACCAGCGCGAGGTGGACGGCGTAGCTGTGAGCTGCCAGACGAACATGGGCAAGGCAGGCAAGCCATGCGACACTGTGGGACTGCACTGCCTGTCTGGGGAGATGGCCTGGCGCCAACTGCTGTCCAAGAACAACTGGGCGGACAGCGGCCGAAATGCCGCCTACTTCCACGTCTTGGCCAGAAACTTCGTTCCCGAGGGAGATGACCACCTGCTCGGCGTCGTGAACGCCACTGGAAGTGGAATCTGCTCCCGACTGTGCATGCGCGTTCAGAGCTGCCGAGCCTTTACCCTGGACGAACCTGGGATGACGTCACAGGTTCAGTGCGTGCTGTATGACGCAATAGAGGCTGCAAGCAGAGCGGAGCCCGGCTCCAAATATTACGCCATTCGGCAGTAGAGAGGGACGCTGAGTCGAAATCTATGCACTGAAGAAAAGGAAAGAAAATTGTTTTCGATTAAACTGTTGGAGCACAACGTATATTGCATGAGTTTAGAACTGTATCGATTGTATAAGTAATCAACTTCGCTGTTGAATGCTGTTTACTGCTTGGTTGCTTTCTTAACTCTCCGATGCTTCTTTAAAGCGTGTTGTATTAAAAGGGTAGAAGCACCGTGTGACATAAATAACTTGTAGATGATACACGAATTTCAAACTACTGACAAATATGCGCTATTGATATCTATTGACATTATATGTGAAGTAACATAAGCTGTCCTATCAGTCTCGAGTGGTCAGATAAAATTGATTACTTAGTCCATTTATAATTGTTAACAATCAATGCAAAGTGATACATTAGATTTGGGTATATCATCTCATCCCTCTGTCCTCTCCTTCCCCCCCCCCCCTCCCCCTGTATCCCAATGCTACCCAGAAAAAAATATCACGTGAGAGCTGTAGAGATATTTCTTGTGATGTTCAGCCGAGCATCATGACACTCTTCATACGTTGCATTGGTCGTTTCAGAAATACAGCACTGTAACATTAGTTAGGGTCAACTAGGTGCATTTTTGTTTCGGTATTTTCTGTCTCTATTTCCCCCTAGAATCCATCTGTTGCTGATATGCAATGCAAATCAACACTCTGATAATGTGAAAAACACACTGTACAAGCCAAATTCCGGATACAAAAGGATAATTAGGCTTCAGTTAAGCCTATTTTTGGTTTTTCCCTTGGTGAGATGGACTTTAGTCATATCTGCGTATCAAAAAACTTTGCAAATA
>JAWQFJ010014768.1:15000-17153 GCA_034096865.1 Theodoxus fluviatilis | reverse complement strand
TACAATCTCAGTTTTTAATGTATACCAATGACTCCAAAATGTAAAAAAAAAACAGCTTTTGACCTGTTTCGTGGGGCTCAATGACAAGTACATACATCGGTTTCCTGGAAAGAGAGTACGATTACTTTCCAAGTTGGGAAAAAGTTTATCCTCAGTCAGTCGAAGAGCACATCACTGTGGTATTATCAGGTCTCTTTTGGCCGGCGTTGGCACTGCGTCATTAGCTATCCGTCGGATGACCAATTGAGCACACAGTCAACTGTCAATGCAATTCCTCAGGCGTCTGCCGTGTGACTTCGCTGCGGAGCTACCCAGTCGCCATTGTGACGTTGGCGGAAGATGCCGTGGAGAAGACTGCTGGGGTGGAGGCCAATGAAGAAGATGGTTGAGAATTAAACTCGACCGCCACGAAGATGTAGGCAATCAGTGTAGCGATGAGCTGAAAACAGGAACAGTTATTTCATTTTTATCTAACTTCTCGCTTGCATTCTAAACACGCTTTACGTGAATACCGCATCAAACCCGGAGAGAGTGTAAGTGTTAGCCTTCTACCTTTTGTCCTCAAACATAGTTCATACTTGTTGTCTGGGATGTTATATATATTTCACCATTAAAAAGATAGTTTTTTAATATAGTTTTTATTGCAGGAAATATCAGTAAAATGAACACACAAGCAAACACAAAGAATGCAACCCAGTACTTACACCTGCCACAAATGAAACATCGATGGTGAAGGAACCTAAGATATTGAAGCCAATTGGAGGGCCATTCAGTCTGTTCACGAACAGGTTGATCTGAAAAAAGGAGCCTTCCATGACGCTTACAGTTCATATTTGGATATGCATGTGCTTGCTACTGTCAGTAATCGTTATTGGACCCACCGTTAACGGAATGGTACAATACGTTATAGACGATGCTGACATTTATCGTCGCAATCAGTTGGCGATTGAACTTTTTACACGATCTTCAATCATTTTAGGCATCTCTACGCTAATACTTAAAATCTACGAATCTGCATGTGCACTCTGCAGAAGTGTCTTGAATATTGTGTGAATCTTCAATTATGCACATTTCCATCCTCAGCTGATCTATATACTCTAAATGACAACAGAAAATGACAGTGTCTGATCAAAGTTACTAAAACAAACTTGTTTCAGGGAGCTCAGGGCCTGAAGATTAGCGTGACACTGGAGACGGCTAAATTCAAGGTCGGGAGCATTTTGGTTGAGCAAGAACAGGCCCTCCCATTTAATGGTTTTGGCACTTCCTATCACGATCAGGATTCTAAGCCTTGCAACCTAACCTATCTCGTTGATTGGCTTCTTATAGTTAATATAAAAGATATGTATCACCTGAAATATGAGATCTGAAACTATTTTCCAGAATAGTTGTAGATTTGTTGATAATTTGAGCAAATAACATCCAGCAACATCAGCTTGTACGTTTCAAAACTCGCATGATCAATTTGAAGCAATGCCTTCACATCGACACTTGTGCACTTAGTTAATCATGTCTAAATACAAGTTATACCTACTTAAAGAGTGTACATGAACTTTGTAGAATGTTGTCTGTTTGGAGAAACATATACCGTTGTTTCAGATTGCCCAAAGGAGATCGAGTTGATTGTACAAGATCGAGTGACAAACAGTGCTCCTTTGGTGTCAATAAAACGTTCAAGCTATTCGAATTCATTGAGATTTAAAACACAACTACTTACGAGTTGAATCGTCTTTTCTGAAAGATGTTTGGTGCAGATTCTCTGAAGGTATTGGCAGGATGCATGAGCCTGTGAAATACAAAGATTATCCCAGACAATTCGAACTATATATATATATATATATATATATATATATATATATATATATATATGTGTGTGTATTTCAATAAAAACGCCCATAAAAAGTGTTGACTATCATTTCAAGAAGCTAACAAGACAACTTGTATTGCTGATTATACAGAAATGTTCATATGAATAGCTTATAAACATGAATGACATGAAGTATTACTCAATTTAAACACAACTTCCCATACAAATTCAAGAATATGTAACAGCCAAGTAGAACACACTAAAGAGACGTATCGCTCCGAAAGCATCACACGCTCCTTGACAGTTTGCATCGTTCACTGAAGAAGGGCGTGTGCCCGAAAGCCTT
>JAWQFJ010014768.1:0-10000 GCA_034096865.1 Theodoxus fluviatilis | reverse complement strand
GCATATCCAAGTAATTCTAGCAATAACTCAGCGATGTGTGGAATGATGAAATACTGCCTGTCGGGCCGATCCTATTACAAAAAAGTTTGACCATTATCATTGTTGTGCACCACAAAAATGTAATAGAAAAAATCCAGCCGTTTCTGTCAGTTCAACCCAACCCCCAACCCCGTCTCTCTCTCTCTCTCTCTCTCTCTCTCTCTCTCTCTCTCTCTCTCTCTCTCTCTCTCTCTCTCTGTCTCTGTCTCTCTCTCCATCCTGTGCACAGAACTGGGAACTATGATTCTTCAGATAACTAACGAGGGATAGCGCTGACCAGTGTATTGAGCGAAGCATTTGTACATGTACTAAATAAAAAGCTGATGAAGTGGGTTGAATACAAAGGTTTACAAAGGGAGGTGCAGGCTAGTTTTTAACGTGGTTATTCTACGATATATACTATATCTGTTTTGAATGTATAATACAGAAGTTTCTGAATACAGGATATTTCCTGCGTGTTTCATTGATTTTAAGAAAGCCTTTGGCTCGGTAAATCGCATTGTTTTGTGGAACATTCTTTGACATCACCGTGTGTGTAAGGGAGATTATTCAGAAATCTCCAGCGATGTACGAGTCAGTGCAACAGTTAGGGGCCGCTATTGCGGAGGGCCGCTATTGCGGGGGGGCCGCTATTGCGGGGGACCGCTATTGCGGGATTTTTTTTGGTCAAAAGTTCTTAAGGCCATTTTGATTCTTTTGTCCTAAAACGCCTAAAAAACTTAAAATATTTTTACTTTTTTAAACTTAGAAATTTTTTTCGTTGTTAAAAAAAAAAAGTACAAACCTTTTTGCAGCCCATTTTGATTCTTTTGTCCCAAAACGCCAAAACAAAAATTGTATGTTTTTTTAGGCGTTTCAGGTGGGTGAAAATGGTCAGAATCTGCCGGTAGGTTCCGCAGCCGTAGTTTTTATCAATAACGGGTGAAGCTTTATATTCTAACTCCATCCCACGTTTGACTCTCAACGGGTGATCCCTACGCCCTAACTCTAGGGCCCGACGCTGATGTTGGACACAAACGTGACAAAATGTAACGCGTCCGGGTTTAGGTGAAACTCCCCGGACAGGCTAAGTCAATCAGGCGGGGTGGCGGGTGCGGCCTAGGCTGAGAGCTATCCGTAAAACCCGATCAATAAATTTTTGGGAAATTTTTTTCAAGAAAAAAAAAACTAAAAACTTTCAAAGTTCTTTTTTAAAGTAACAAAATTATATGGTTTCTTAGGCGTTTTTAGGACAAAAGAATCAAAATGGCCTTAAGAACTTTTGACCAAAAACAATCGATCCCGCAATAGCGGCCCCCCGCAATAGAGAACCGACCCCCAGTGCAACACTGCATTCGCGGTACCCAGGGGTAGTAGCAGTTCTTTGAGAGTTTTGTGGGATTGAAACAAGGTTGCAAAATTAGTCCTATTTGGTTCACAATTATGATTCATTCGTTAGTAAATGAAGTTTCACGAAACGCCAAATATGGTGTTTAATTCATGCCTAACACAACAGATATATGTATACTGCTTTTTGTAGATGTAGTTTTCTCAGATAATGCAATGGGACTACAAAATCAGCTGAACTTTTTAAAAGGATCTTACGATAAATGAGGTTTTCATTTTAACGTTACAAAAACGAAAGTTGTCGTTTTTCGACATGGAGGTTACATAGCTTCTCACGAAAATTGGCATGTTGGTGATGAAAAACTCGAAGTAGTGAATAAGTACAAATACCTAGGGGTCAAGTTCACTCCAAAACTGTACGCGTGTCACTCAGTATGACCTAGCTTGGAGAGTAAATCTCCCCTCTCTCTCAAGAAAAGAACCTTAAAGAAACTATTACATGTACCTCCAAATGTACATGTATGTTTCAAACTGTTTGACGCACAGATTCAACAGATCTTCTTAGTGGAGCCGAAATATGGGGAGTCAATGACTGTGGAGGTATTGACAGTGTATATTCGCAAGCAGTCAACTCGTTGGTTAACGTGCCGTCTCAAACCCCCAACGTAATGTGCTACTATCAAGTATTGACTAAAGATTTTGCGAATGAACAATGCTAGACTACCAAAGACAGTGTATCGCATGATGTGTAACCAGCCACCACATTATACTACATGGGCCACGATGATTCAATTATGAAAATGTGTGGTTGAATCAGTGCGTTGAAAATCTGCGTGTCTTTGTGAAGAGCATGAGGGGTAAAATGATGCAATCTTTTATCTCACAAGAGAAACATTATTTCAAAATCAGCGATGGATATTTCTTCTACAAAAATTTAAGGGTGAGTGTGCTGTAAAATATTACTTGTATAGTATTGATAAGTAAGTTTCCAGGGACATGTTAGTTCGATTTAGGACGGGCATTACAGATTACACAAATGTATGTAACACATTCGTGAGAGATCCTTTCTCCATTGTGTGGAGAAACGGATGAGGATGAATTTCACTTTTTGTTGGAATGCCCAGCACTGCAGGATCTTCAGGAACGATATATATATTTCCACTTATTTATATATATATATATATATATATATATATATATATATATATATCTTCAGGAACGATATATATATTTCCACTTATTTCACCCGATGAATACTCAAAAAAATTATTTTTGAGTAGTGACTTCGAGAGGGTTAATAGTGCCACGGGTATATCTTTATATAAAGCATTTCGGCGTAGACAGTGTGCTAAAAATTCGCCAGATCACAACGACTTTTAAATTGATTAAAAAAAAGTTTAAATCTAACTTGATGTACTGTTCATTGTCACTACATATATGTCATGCAAATTACATAACTGATGTCGGCTGGATTCTTATTCAATAAACCGTTCGTTCATTTGTTCGTTCTCTCTCTCTCTCTCTCTCTCTCTCTCACACACTCACCCTTCTCTCCTCTCTCACCCTTCCGTTTCTTCGTCTTTCCCCTCCTCCTACGTTTCACTGTTTTTCTGTCCGTCCGTCTGTCTGTTTGTCTGTTCTTCTTTCTATCTTTCTGTTGCTTTTTGTCCCTTTTGTCTCCCTTTTCCTTTCAATATATCTCTCTCTGTCCTCTCCGTCTCTGTCTCTGTTTCTCGTTGTCTCTCTTTATATCTCTCTCTCACTATCTCTCTCTCTCTGTCCTCTCCGTCTCTGTCTCTGTTTCTCGTTGTCTCTCTTTATATCTCTCTCTCACTATCTCTCTCTCTGTCCTCTCCGTCTCTGACTGTTTCTCGCTCTCTCTCTCTCTCTCTCTCTCTCTCTCTCTCTCTCTCTCTCTCTCCTCTGTTTCTATCTCTCTCTCTCTCTCCCCCCCCCTCTCTCCTCTATGTGCGCGCGCGCGGGTGCACACAGAAATATCATCGGCCTCAAAAACCATCAGTGCGACTGTGACAGGATATACTTGTCCCCATTACAACTATCCGCACTCTGCTCAACAAGGTTAAAACATTCGGCAGAGACGGAAGTGGCTCAAAGTGTATTGACAGAGCTATTAGGTTCGCAGGGCGCTCAAATGCAGAGTTGCCCAGATAACATCAATGTCGTGTATCTCTCCACATCGTTTTAACCCTTCATTCCTCTGGGAGTGCAGGTGACATCGCTCAAAGAAAGGATTTTAGAGGTAAATGTTTGTGCATCACTGATGGCTCTGCAGTTTTCGTCAACATTGCAGGCTTTCGTGACTCACTGCCATTACCGAGCAAGTATCAATGAGTGCAGTGTTTTACCGACATGTGATGGGGATTAATATGAATGTCTTGTAGAAATAGAGACTGCACCGTATGGAAGTGTGGGGAAGTCAGAAAATGTGAAGCTACTAACGCGCCTTGCATCGCTCTAATATGTTAAGTATTCATGATAGTCGTGTCTACTTCTCGTGAGATATTTGTAGACCCAGAGCCTCTAGGTCCACGGAAACCACCGAAAGATCACTGACTACTATAGCGGCACCGCTTCCATTACAACTTAACGTGCAGAGAGAATGAGACAAAACAGTGCATTTTAATATTAAGGGCTTTTTCATCTTGAATAACTTTAACCTATCTACAATCAGTTTCTGACAACCTTAGAATTGTACATTTGTGAAAAGGTTAGTTAACTGCCTACTTCAGTTAAATAGTTAATTAATATTATACATTAGTTCAGCTATTTACAGAATCGTATTTTTAATGCCGCCTATTACCTCCCTCCAAACACACAATTCGCGTAATGATTCTTTCGGTTTTTGGGTCTAGGGGTTTCACTAGTTGTGGAAAGGGTAATAATTAACTCAATCTCTCTCTTACGTCCTACACTCACTGGACATAACACAATCGTTATTAAAGATGATTTTTATATGAGAACTAATCATGGCATGATCAAATTCAATGCAACAGGATCAAACTTAAAACAATCATGTCAGCCTACAATTTGTGACTGAAGGGCGATGGGCTTTCATACTGTCCCAAAATTAAAAAGTTGAACCAAACATACTCACAAGTTCTGGTAGCCAAGTGTAATCAGTTCTCGACTTTCATCGATGAAACTTCTCCTTGAAACTGATACCCACTAAGGAGTAGACATTCACACACACACTCTCTCTCAAGGCTATCCCTCTAGACAAGAGAAAACTCCATAAATTTATGGGTTCCATACACTTGCTCCAACGAGAAAAAACTTCTAGAACATTCCTCAAGAACACAAACGATGAAGCTTTTCAGGCGATAACTTGTTCAAGAGTCTTGTGATTGTTGAATCTTCGAACAGGGGAAACGCTGTCCTTTTGGCACAAACTTTCAGAAGGTAGGGGAAGATTGGAAAAAAAATTTAACGTGTTGTTCCACACTCAACATGGAGTTCTTGACAAGCGTCAGCCTTCCATAGCGTCCTGCAATCAATTGATATTAAAATAATGGGGGTGTTCCCGTTCCGCCGTTTCCCGTTTCGCCGTTTCCCATTTCGCCGTTTCCCGTTTTGCCGTTTCCCGTTTCGCCGTATTAATCAAGTAAGTGTCACTTTGCCGTAAAAGTGAGATACATAGAAATCAGTAAAAGTGAGAGATATAGCGCTCAGCTCAGACCGCACCCGCCACTCCGCCTGACTGACTTCGCACGCCCGGGGAGTTATGCTAAGATCCGGCCGCGTTAATGTATCTAAGTTGTGACAAACGTCTTGCTCGGCTGTACTGTACTCCATGCACCTTAAAGGCGCCTACACACGTACCGGTTGTCCCCCGGTTTTGCAGCCGATCCGGTCAAAAATCGAAACCGTGGACTAATCCGGCACGGTTCTTGTGACTAGGGCTGGCTCTATTTTAGGCGCCTACACACGTTACGTTTTTCAAGCTGGTTTTGCTCCCGATCCGGCTGACCGTGCGTGTAAAAACCGGGTTGACAGCCAGACACCGAGATTTCTTCTGACAGCGCAATCGAGCGATTTTCACTACGTGAAGCGAGGTCAGAATTTAGAGTTACGTCCCTTCGCCGCACTATGACAACGACGCTACCACGTGTAGCTGTATGCGTGTGATCTGCATTCGATTTGTAAAATATCTGGATCTGGATTAGGAGCTTTCACGACCTATTGACGCATTCAGCATACAGCTTTGATAAATAATGCTGTTCATGGCTTACATTTTCTTTGGAAGGGTTTCTATTATCCCCAAAAATCAGCGTTTTCTGTGTGAACATGCACGCAACAAAAGCCGCTGACAGAGTTCGCGTGAAGGTGCATTGACCCACGTTTCCAATTTTACAATGTAGGAGCTTTCACAACTTATTGATGCATTCAAAATACAGCTTTGATAAATTAATGCTGTTCATGGCTTACATTTTCTTTGGATGGGGTTTTAGTATCAATACAGCGTTTTCTGTGAGGAACGCGCAAAATAATTAGCAGTGGAGCCAGCCGTGGTGATCGACACATTCTTCGCTGTGTAGATGTGCATCGACCTGCATTGCGAATTGTGAAATGCAGAACTTTCACAACCTATTGATGCATTCAACATACAGCTTTGATAAATTAATGCTGTTCATCGGCTTACATTTTCTTTGGATGGGGTTTTAGTATCAATACAGCGTTTTCTGTGAGGAACACGCAAAATAATTAGCAGTGGAGCGAGCCGTGATGATTGACACATTCTTCGCTGTGTAGATGTGCATCGACCTGCATTGCGAATTGTAAAATGCAGAACTTTCACAACCTATTGATGCATTCAAAATACAGCTTTGATAAATTAATGCTGATCATGGCTTACATTTTCTTTGGATGGGGTTTTAGTATCAATACAGCGTTTTCTGTGAGGAACATGCACGCAACGAAAGCCGCTGACAGATTTCGCGTGAAGGTGCATTGACCCGCATTTCCAATTTTACAATGTAGGAGCTTTCACAACTTATTGACGCATTCAACATACAGCTTTGATAAATTAATGATGTTCACAGCCAGCCCTAGTCACAAGAACCGTGCCGGATTAGTCCACGGTTTCGATTTGTGACCGGATTGGCAGCAAAACCGGGGGACAACCGGTACGTGTGTAGGCGCCTTTTCCCGACCCCTCCGGACCGGTTCATATGCCCGGCAACGCGAGATCTCGCGTTGTGGCGACTTAGTCGCCAATTTTAATGGCGGACGCTGTCGTCGCTTCAGTCAGGAAAAGGTGTATTTGGGGATACTACAAACCAATCCAAAGAAAAGGTAAGCCATGAACATCATTAATTTATCAAAGCTGTATGTTGAATGCGTCAATAAGTTGTGAAAGCTCCTACATTGTAAAATTGGAAATGCGGGTCAATGCACCTTCACGCGAAATCTGTCAGCGGCTTTCGTTGCGTGCATGTTCCTCACAGAAAACGCTGTATTGATACTAAAACCCCATCCAAAGAAAATGTAAGCCATGAACAGCATTAATTTATCAAAGCTGTATGTTGAATGCATCAATAGGTTGTGAAAGTTCTGCATTTTACAATTCGCAATGCAGGTCGATGCACATCTACACAGCGAAGAATGTGTCGATCACCACGGCTCGCTCCACTGCTAATTATTTTGCGCGTTCCTCACAGAAAACGCTGTATTGATACTAAAACCCCATCCAAAGAAAATGTAAGCCATGAACAGCATTAATTTATCAAAGCTGTATTTTGAATGCATCAATAAGTTGTGAAAGCTCCTACATTGTAAAATTGGAAACGTGGGTCAATGCACCTTCACGCGAACTCTGTCAGCGGCTTTTGTTGCGTGCATGTTCACACAGAAAACGCTGATTTTTGGGGATAATAGAAACCCTTCCAAAGAAAATGTAAGCCATGAACAGCATTAATTTATCAAAGCTGTATGCTGAATGCGTCAATAGGTCGTGAAAGCTCCTAATCCAGATCCAGATATTTTACAAATCGAATGCAGATCACACGCATACAGCTACACGTGGTAGCGTCGTTGTCATAGTGCGGCGAAGGGACGTAACTCTAAATTCTGACCTCGCTTCACGTAGTGAAAATCGCTCGATTGCGCTGTCAGAAGAAATCTCGGTGTCTGGCTGTCAACCCGGTTTTTACACGCACGGTCAGCCGGACCGGGAGCAAAACCGGCTTGAAAAACGTAACGTGTGTAGGCGCCTTAACGGTCCGCGTGATTCGGGTGTAATCTTAAGCTAAACGACGTTCCGAATGTTTCCGACTTCGACCATTTCAGCAACGCCAATAAACATCGTTTAGCGCGGTCTCGTTCTCGTTCAAATGCCGAAATTTCAAACTGGGGTACTCTGTCCGCCCGGACAGAGTACCTGAGGTACTCTGTCCGCCCGGACAGAGTACCTCGGGTACAGTGTCCACGATTGTTTCCGACTTCGACCATTTCAGCCCCAGTACGGCGAACCGACACTAAAGAGAACGGCGAAATAGCACTGGATCGCCTTAAGAAAAAAAATTGACGAATACGGCGATTTGACACCCATACGGCGAAACGGGAAACGGCGAAACGGTACCCAACCAAATAATGACACTTCAGAATTGACTTGCTCATCCACAGCGCATGCGCAACCGCGCCCAGCCAATCAAACAACGATTGCATCATGACCCAATTCGTCTGGTACCGGTTTATGCCGGCCTCAAACTTCGAAGCCAAAGCATGTTCCCGCCAAAACCGAAACACAACCACCGTCTTCAACCATCTACGAAGATAAATTATACTCGAACCGTAACGCCGCCTCTTTTTTCTCTTAAAAAACAAACAAACAAAGACAGATAATTCCAGTGTAACAATAAAGCTTAGAAAAGGGTGCATTCATTTAAATGCGTGACTGTCTGTGTACGCACATTGTTATTTGCTTGCTAGCGTGCTTGCTTGCTAGCTTGCTTACTTGCTTGCATGCTCGATTGATTGACAGCCGGACTGGCTGGGTGACTGGCTGGCTGGCTGATTGATTTTCTGCTTGCTTGCTTGCTTGCTTTCTTGCTTACATGCTTGCTTGCCCGATTGCTTTCTTGCACGTTCGCCTTTGTTGGGTAGGTGGATGGATGCAGGGTTGCTCAGCTGCCAGGCTGCCTGCTTGATTTCTTTGGGTTTGCTCGGCCAGAAGTGCTCGTTCGAGCCTGTCGGTGATTATGTGCCTCTATCAATATGGCGGACTGCGTGTTTGTTCGTTTGTACTTTGGTGGTTTTGTACTTTGTCGGAAGGGGGATGTTGATGGATTGGAACTCTATTTGATAAGGGTGAGTTAACGGGGAATACTTGTTCAGCTTCCAGTCATCATTCAATCTCTCTCTCTCTCTCTCTCTCTCTCTCTCTCTCTCTCTCTCTCTTTCTCTCAATCTCAAGATAAGACATGACGATAGAATGACATACATTTAATTTGCATATCTTACATAGCTGATAATTTCAAAAGAATTGTACCCCTTAAACGAACGGCAACAGTATACTTTTGTGCGACCTATGATTACAGACAAACAATAACTTTCTGCTTGAATTATGTGTACTTCTTGCTACATCGTACACATGGACATTTAAAAATGTTACAAATTATGAACTGGAATTCAACCCGAGGCATCTACTCCGAGAACAAGGTAGGGACATATGAGCTAATTATGCGCCATCGGCTCTCCCTCCAAATGTAATCTCTCCAGACACTTGGGAAAGTGGTTTCCAAAGTGTCAAGGACACACCATCATCAGCATTTTCTCTTCCGGAAATGGTACGAAACAACACCAACGGAAACCTCATTCATGCTAACAATAATTCAACTTCATTTCAACTTATCATTTATCCACGTGAGTAACGTCTGTCATTTAAAATGCATCACATTACAAATATTATTTTAAACGCTAGGAAATATTTGTAGACAAACAATGTAAACTAAGAGTATCATTTCTCAGAGAAGTGATACAATTTTGAACAATTTCTAACTAAAGTACGTACATCATGCGCCAAAATAATGTGCAGGATTTCAAGCACAGAATATCAATATTCATGTCAATCAGCCTAAATATGCCATCGCACTCACCACAAATCTTGTTCTCCACTCCTCAATCATACAGCCTTCTGTATACTTTGCAGTGAACACGGCTGCACTGAGTCGAGACCAGCAACTCACCATGAGCACGACATCTTAACTGATTCTACAAATAGATTGATCATTTGTACGAAGCGGTATCTCTGAGCGTATGCTATTATATATCTTCACACATGGTATTCTGTGCAATGAGCACTTGCTCATGGGGAGTGCATCTGCCTACAGATGTGATGCTGAAAAAGAGGGCAGACAAAACAAGCGTGAAATCAGGTCAGTTGCTGACGCAATTTTCCAGGCGTCTTCACTGACTTCACTGCGGAGCTATCCAGTCGCCATTGTGATGTTGGCGGGAGATGCCGTGGAGAGGAATTCTGGGGTGGAGGCCACTGAACAAGATGGTTGAGAATTAAACTCGAACCACCACGAAGATGTAAGCGATCAGTGTACCGATGAGCTGAAAATAGAAACAGTTATCTTTTTAATTTCATCTTAGCGTTGCAATTACGCTCTAA
>JAWQFJ010014766.1:40000-48837 GCA_034096865.1 Theodoxus fluviatilis | reverse complement strand
TTCAGCACTGAGTGCACTATCGATCACAGCTAGGATGAAACACAGCACATATACAGACAAAATATGAATTCTCCATATAAACCATACAGTTCAATATTATAGAGCGCGGGAGCAAGTTCTTCAAGTCACACTTCAAAACCCACGTGGGTGGGGGATAAGAAGGGACCTACATGAAAAACTAGAGAACTCGAAACTTGTTCTTACTTTAACCAAACTACACACATAACAAGTCTTAGAAATTTCAATAAATATCATCCTAATCTTTCTCGCACTTCTTTGGAAACATACTGACGAGCAATTCGAGCTGCTGGAGGACTTGGGCTCTGACTTGGCTTAAATTAGTGGGGTGTGTGCGATACCGTACGTAGGCCTACTGCTGATTAAAGTTTTCTTGCACCGAACTTTTCCGTTTTCACGTAATTTATTTTCCCGTCTTTCAACTCATAGGTAATGGAATCGTGACGGGAATATCGTCCCAAAGACATAAAATGAAAGTGGTTTTGTGCCAAGCAAAAAGGTCATGAAGTGTGGCAGAAGATCAGGCACGTTCGCGTTCGCTCCTGTAATGGAGCGAGTGATTAATCTCCCTTAAAATTGAGTCTCAATGGTCCAGAAGAGGAAATTTATCGATGACCTCTCTGAGGTGACTACTCAAATGCCTGACATTCGTGCTTCTCGATCAATTAATTATCAGTTGATAGAATAATCTTAGGAATAGGCCTACGAATTAATACTTATTGCATGAATTTTAAAATCAAATGTAAGGGCCAGGGAGAACTCCGTGAATAAATATATCACATACTCTCTTTAGTGGGCCCAAAGGTCGTGTGTGCTGTAAAGCTGAATGTCTAATTAGCAGAGCTGGATTCCGTGCAGTGGCACGCCATATTTTGTGTATGTAAAAATATAAACCCTGGTGCCCCGTGGTGAGCGAGAGAGAGAGAGAGAGAGAGAGAGAGAGAAAGAGAAGAGAATGAATTAGCCTAGCTATTGCATAAAATAACATGCGAAGAGAAGCATGTATATGAATGCTGAGGGGATAAAGTGTGCTGTTGGACAATCGGAAACAAGTCACCGTATAAAAACAGTCACGTACTTTTTCTACATGAAAGACAACAAAGTGAAAGAATTTGAACGATGGACATGATGATGAATGACAGGTAAAAGGGAGAAAAAAGCACGCGCAGGTAGGATCGAGTGAATGAATGATACACGCATTGTGCTTTAGGTGCGCCCTGTAACGTTCCAAAGTATGAACCGTTCCAAAGTATGAACCGGAAATCGTCGCAGAGTTATCTGCCCGGCTCTCTCTTTATGCGATTTACCGCTCCTGCACCTGTTCTTCGCATGGAATATATCCCGACAAACGACGCATTAGTTGCTTTACGAGTTTTTGTGTTTTTGGTGCATTTGTGTCGTTTAACACATAATGTAGCGTTCAAAAAAGTTTTTCCCGTGAAAAGCCGTCTCCCCTGCCGGAAATAATATGGGAGTCACCTCCCTGTAGTCTATTTGTAGTCTGGTTTTATAAAACGCGACCGTTGACTGACTTGGCACGCCCGGGGAGTTATGCTAAGATCCGGCCGCGTTAATATATCTGCGTTTTGTGACAAACGTCTTGCTCGGCGGTACTGTACTCCATGCACCTTAACGGTGCGCGTGATTCGGGTGTAATCTTAAGCTAAACGACGTTTATTGGCGCTGCTGAAATGGTCGAAGTCGGAAACATTCGGAACGTCGTTTAGCTTAAGATTACACCCGAATCACGCGCACCGTTAAGGTGCATGGAGTACAGTACCGCCGAGCAAGACGTTTGTCACAAAACGCAGATATATTAACGCGGCCGGATCTTAGCATAACTCCCCGGGCGTGCCAAGTCAGTCAACGGTCGCGTTTTATAAAACCAGACTACAAATAGACTACAGGGAGGTGACTCCCATATTATTTCCGGCAGGGGAGACGGCTTTTCACGGGAAAAACTTTTTTGAACGCTACATTATGTGTTAAACGACACAAATGCACCAAAAACACAAAAACTCGTAAAGCAACTAATGCGTCGTTTGTCGGGATATATTCCATGCGAAGAACAGGTGCAGGAGCGGTAAATCGCATAAAGAGAGAGCCGGGCAGATAACTCTGCGACGATTTCCGGTTCATACTTTGGAACGGTTCATACTTTGGAACGTTACACGTGTTACACGCCCTGCTACATTGGCATGGCACATAAATATAGACGTAACTCGTAACGACTTGAGTGTACTTCCAACCTAATTCTCTCCAATTCCTCAGCACCTATACCCCCTATTTCTTACCTGTCTATACCTTGTCCTCTCTTCACCCCACCCCCTCTTGATTTCCACCAGTTTCATTGTTTCACACGGTCTTGGCCTCTAGTGGTCGAGGGGTATGAGTTGGACAATCAGGGTATCAAAGAGATATAGGGCGACTAAAAAATTTAAAATCAAGCTGACGCTGCGATGAATGCGATTGCAACCAATTCGGTGGAAGATACAGTCGCAGCCGTTCGATGACCCTTCAGGAGTCCGAAGCGCTGCATGAGCGCTTCATGTTGAAAATTGAGCGCTCTTTGCCTCTCCTGAACACCTGCAGATTTAGTGCAGCGCCAAAGATTATAGGTAACCTATAATCTTTGGCAGCGCTTCACTTATTAAAGGGGAGGTAAATCTTCTGCGCCTCATGTTGTGTTGCTAGACGCTAAGAAAGTGTTTTCTTTGCCACAGACATCGTTTATGCACGTTTAAATGTATTCTGGATGAATAAAGTCCACTACTGTGTCATCCTTACTTGCCATTACTCGCGCATACAGAGCGCTTGGGGCAAATAAAGCCCGTTCCAGTCCCAAAATGATGTTTCTGAGGGTTATTTTACGCATCGACGGCCAGTACGGGATCGAAGACGCCATTTTGAAAATCATGTGAATCACCTCGGATCTGTGATGCACAGCGCTGCTCAGCGCTGAGTGAATCACGCCCCAAAATTGCTGTTCAGGAGTGAATCACATGCAGCGCTGCGCCTCCTGAACAAGCCTCCTAAGCCTTAGGAGGCTTGTTCAGGAGTACGAAGCCCTGCATGAGCGCTTAATATTGGCAATTGAGCGCTCTTTGCTCCTCCTGTACAGATTTTGTGCAGCGCTTCACTTGTTAAAGGGGAGGTAAATCTTCTGCGCCCCATGTTGTGTTGACAGACGGAAAGAAAGTGATCTTTGCCACAGACATCGTTAATGTTTCTGAGGGTTATTTTACGCATCGACGGCCAGTGCGGGATCGAAGACGCCATTTTGAATATGATGCAAAATCGTACGCTTGTTCAGGAGGCGCAGCGATTCAAAGCGCTGCTCAGCGCTGCATGTCTATGGCGTTGCTTCGCGAACGAAGATGAGACGATGCTGCTGTTCACATCCTCCGCAGACACGTTGGTGGCTGTAGAGGCCGATGCGGGACCGGCAAGCCCAACCACAGCGGCCGCAGGGGAAGATCTGGCGAGAGTCTAGCATGACCCCCTCTCGGTTTTTCCTCTTCTGGCGCTTCTCCTTTAGTGTGTTCCTGCAGGAGCTCTCCAACACTGCCGTGGCTTTATTGATGGTGTGGCGCCAGACATCTCTGTCAGCAGCGACGGAGGTCCACTGTCGGGGATCGATGTTGCATAGATGAGGGCTTTCTTGAGAGAGTCTTTGTATCTCTTTTTCGGGCCCCCTTTGTCAAGTCGACCAGTGGAAAGCTCACCAAATAGTGCTACCTTGGGCAGGCGGTGGTTTTCCACTCTGGAACCTTGGCCTGCCCAGCGCAGCTGAGATCTCAAAAGCATGGTCTCTATGCTGGTGAGTTGAGACCGTTCCAAAACTTCCACATTTGTGATGTAGTCGCTCCAGTGTATCTCCAGGATCGTACGCATACAGCGTTGGTGGAAGCGTTCCAAGAGCCTCAGGTGTCGGTGGTACAGGACCCAGGATCCTGAGCCATACAGGAGTGTAGTAAGGACAACCGCTCTGTATACACTGATTTTGTGTCCTTTCTGAGGTGTTTGTTGCTCCACACTCTCTTATACAACCTGCCAAAGGCTCTGCTGGCCTTGGCTATTCTGCTGTCCACTTCCTTATCAATCTTGGCATCTGCCGTGATGTTGCAGCCCAGGTGTGTGAACTAGCTGACAGAGCGTAGTTCGGTCTCCCCAATGTAGATGTGAAGAGGGTGAGACGCATCTCGGGTGGCAGGTTGGTGGAGGAGCTTCGTCTTCTTTAGGCTGACTTCCAGTCCGAAGAGCTGGGTAGCCTCTGCGAAGCAGGATGTAACTTGTTGCAAGGCTCTCTCGGAGTGTGCGACGAAGGCGGCATCGTCTGCGAAGAGGATCGAGGTCTCTGATCGCCTGGTTTGTAGTCTTGGTGCAGGCTCTCAGGCGCCTGAGGTAAAACAGGTTGCCATCTGGCCTGTATCTGACATACACCGCGTCCCCATCATCATGTGATTCACTCCTGAACGGCAATTTTGGGGCGTGATTCACTCAGCGCTGAGCAGCGCTGTGAATCACCAATCCGACGTGATTCGGGTGATTTTGCATCACATTCAAAATGGCGTATTCGATCCCGCACTGGCCGTCGATGCGTAAAATAACCCTCAGAAACATCATTTTGGGACTGGAACGATCTTTATTTGTCCCAAGCGCTCGATCTGTATGCGTGAGTAATGGCAATTAGTAAGGATGACACGTACAGTAGCGAACTTTATTCATGCAGAATACATTTAAACGTGCATAAACGATGTCTGTGGCAAAGAAAACATTTTCTTAGCGTCTATCAACACAACATGGGGCGCAGAAGATTTACCTCCCCTTTAACAAGTGAAGCGCTGCACAAAATCCGAGGCGTTCAGGAGTGGCTAAGAGCGCTCAATAGGGGTTCCACTCCCGCTGATGCAGAGCTAGCAACCAAACAGTGTATTATAAATTGATTAGCTCTTCATAAACTGAAAAAAGAGACACACTTAACAGAAGGGTCGACCATAGCGAAGGTCATTGTGAGGTTTGATGCCCGAGCGCTGACAGGTGGAAAAAAAATGTGCTGTGTCAGACTAGATAAGTGTCGGCCTATTTTATGTGTGACATCCGTCGGAAAAGAACTAAGCAAGCTAGGGGAACTTACTCAAATGAACTCTTCTTGTGCAATTACCTCCCTTCTGAGAGCCGAGGGATTGCAATCCGGCGGCGCAGTATATACACACCTTGCATGTCGTTGAAACTGCTTAGTCACGCATTCTCTGTTTGGTAGCGTCAGTCCCAAGCAGTGTTCTGTGAGAGCTTTGATTGTTTCCACTCTGAAAGAGAGTTGACACCTCGTCATTGCGATATGGAGCTCCTGAACATTGTTGCGTTGTTTGCCATTGCGATTGCAGTTGGAAATGCTGTGCCGATTGTTGTGTCGTTTTATCTAAAGTGGAGAAGGTGGCGTAAAGCGTGGCGCAAACTGCCCCATCACGACAGCTGTCATTGGTTTTGGGGAGACGTCGATAAAAATGTAAGTTTTGTGCGGCTTACCAATCCTCTGGCATTTATGTGCACATCACGTACGTAATGCCTAGCTGAGCACTTAACAGTGAAAAGCAAAGATCGTGTATAGACGATCTTTGCTTAAACTTAAATGCCTTTTCTGAAGGAAGTGGTTGCTATGGCGTTCCTAAAGTCTCATGTTCATGTTGACCCTTCTCAGAATCTGAATTAGCTTTTTCTCACCTTCTGATCATCGTTTTACAAGTGTGTGTATGAATTAATTTTAAAATGTCACGAAAGAAAATATGACTATAGCCATATAGGCAACATAAGTGTGAAACTTAATTTAATGAGTTCTTTCCTTGATAAAGTGTATATTGAGTGCTGATTTAAAGAAAGTTTATCTACCAGGAGGAGAAAGCAAGTTGCATTTGTTATTGTTGTTGTCGTCATCAGATCAAGAATTTTCAAGATTTCCTGAACAAGAACCAGAAGTTTGTGGAAGAGGGTGTCAAAGCATATGCCTTCTGGCTTGGTTTTTTTCGAATGGTGGTGACAGTCCTCCACCCTGACACTGTCAAAAACATAATGCGAAGTTCCATGCCAAAAGCAAAGTCAGGAGGAGGATACGCCTTTCTTGTTCCATGGCTGGGTAAGTGATATTCTTTCTTATTTCAGTTCCTAAAGGGATCTCTGCATCTCAAACCCATGCATACACACAAAGCTTGCATTGTGAACAAGTTGTTTAACTCTTTTCAGTTCTTGCATTTTAACACAATTTTATATTCCTCTCATGGTATTTGCTTACATCACTTTGTATGTAGTGCATAGATACTCAAGGTAGTCATGCCATATACCAAAAAACTCAGAAATAAATGCACTTTCATATGACGAAAAAAATTGCATTGTTTATTTGAAGCAGGTAAGATGACTTAGACTTTTTTTAAAATTGAAAATAAAATTTGAGACCAAGAAAAAAAGAAGCTAAAATACAAAGAACAAAAAATTTCAGTCATGAATTTATTCATAAAAAAACTAATTAATTTCACAAAGAATAATCAGTTGTGCACCAAATAATCCAAAGCTGAGCACATTTCATCAAAATTTGCAGGTGTTATTCCTGATTGTGTAACACAGGTACACAATATGGCAGTCTGCACTACTGTGGATATAACAGTACATATAGATATACATGATACAGAATTCTGACCAGATAGAAAATTAAACTGACTTGAACTGTATTTTACAAAGGTAATGGTTTTGAGAGCTGTACATGTGAATTTTCAAACCAGCTATTTCAGAGTTAGTCTGAGCAAGCAAGCGAGCTCAGATACGAATAAGCCATCTCGGCGAAACTCACACTGGTTGCCCAAAGCAGAAGAAAACGTTAAATAACTTGATATTTACTCTCAAATTGGGATAGAATTTGGATAATTATTTGTTTTAGGCCAAAAATATACGTTATACTCGTTAAAAACAGCAGAAAAATGTGCGAAACAACAAACGCTAACAAAGTGGAGACGTACCTTACAGCATTGTTCGGCATCGTAGGTTGATTCTTCACTTCACCATCACTGCTGACATAAGAATCCGAAAATTCCAAGTCGTTCAAATCTTCATCCAAGCTAACATGCATTCCTTCATTCTCTGAACCCTCGGGAGAACTTATATTCCTCGATTTAGTTTGTGTCAATGCTCAGTCAAACTGCAGAATGAACTCAGATGGCGGATGAAAAACAATCAGTGACATAATTCTCTCATGATTTCCTAAAAGCATTGTGACGTCCTAAAGTTCGATTTTGTATAAGAAATCTAAAAACCAACTATATTGTTTGCATCTGCACTATGACTATGGTTATCAGACATCCCCTGGGACTTGGGTTGTGGTCTGTAATCCTGCTCTGACAGATAGGCAAGTTTTGGAAAGGCAGACCTTGCTATAGCTGGTTATCTAATGGTAACAGCTATATTTGGCAAGTATTCAGCCCTGACGATGCACAAAAGAAACAGATATTTGGGTCAATATTAGTATGGTTAAGCAAAGCATTTGGAGACAGATAGGCTGGCACAGATATTGATTGTATATGTGGGCTGCTGCTGAATTTATTTACTAGGCATGCAAAAAAGGAATTTGCAAATGGCGACAGCTGAGACTCAGTTTTGGGTACTAAAAGCTACAGCTGTTGATATAGTAATGAATGAGACAGGCACTTTTTCCCCTCTTTTTTCTGTATTTGTTTTAGCATACTGACTTTCAGTGCCACATCCTGCACAGTGTTAAGTTCTAGATTCTGCATCATGGAGCAGTCACAGCTTGGTGCTATGTGAGGGCCATCATAATTTAGGTTTGCACTGTTATGCCCATTATTATAACTTTAGAGAATTGTGAAAAAAGCAAACACACCCCCACACACACCCTCACCCCCTCCCTCACCCCACCCCCTCACCCCCCCCTCACCCCCCCCCCTACCCCCCCCCCCTCCAACCCCACCCCCCCCCCGAAAAAATAAAACAAACCCCCCCCAAACAAACAAAACATCAAATTTAAAACTCCAAAAGTGTCCTCAAGACAGTCAGATGCTTGGCCTCTTATTCCATGAAATGTTGATGGATCAAGCCAAATTGCAGGGTCAGCAATGGCTGTTGACTTGCAATCTTCATTCCTTTGCACAGGGGACGGTCTACTGGTCAGTGATGGACACAAGTGGGAGAGGAACCGCAAACTGCTGACTCCTGCCTTTCACTTTGACATTCTGAAGCCCTATGTCAAGATCTACAACTCAGTGGCTGACACTCTGGTTGTGAGTTTCCTGTGACATGACTGAGATGAGAACTGAAATGTTGAATGAGGCCATGTGAGCAGAAATACCTCAACAACAGACATCTGAGTGTACTTATCTTCAAATAACATGGTTTTCGTTGTGAAGTTATCTGACCTCAAGAAGAATGCATCCAGGAAAGACGTGGCTAACATTTACGCCCAAATGGCAGGCATGCGTTTCCACAATGGTGAATTTTATTGTCCCAACCCTCCAATACATGGAAGTAAAAATGATTGTTTATGAGTGAAACATGTGCCTTATAATGCTGTCACGATAAAAATGAAAAAGAGTTAGGTAGAAAATGAAAGATTTGCCTCTGTTTACTCAAGTACAATGCTATTGTCCCAACCCTCAAATACATGGAAGTAAAAATTATTGTTTATGCGTGAAACATGTGCCTTATAATGCTGTCACGATAAAAATGAAAAAGAGTTAGGTAGAAAATGAAAGATTTGCCTCTGTTTACTCAAGTACAATGCTATTATAGTTTATCAATGAGCCATTTCTGTCATGTAC
>JAWQFJ010014766.1:17500-35000 GCA_034096865.1 Theodoxus fluviatilis | reverse complement strand
GCACAATTGAACAGATGAACCACTTGGCAGATTTGGAAGTTTATCTACTAGCTGCTTTTACTCTGTTTCTAAGGATAGTCAGAATTTGTCATCTGTGTGTGCAGGAATCAAATTGACTTTATTCAATACTGTGTAATTTTGTTTTACATGCTTGCAGTGAGTTAAACAGCATATGGTTAACATTGCTGATCTTCAGAGCTGGATTTTATCCCTTATCTCTCCTGCCTCAAGGGAGAGACTCCCTACTCTAGGGCAAGTACCAGTGGTGCATTGGACTGCTGGATCTGTGTGGTTTAAGTACTGGGGAAACCCCAGCCAGCTCTGGGACTATGGCTTTCAGCTGATTAGGGACAATCTGGCAGGAGTGATCATTTGAGGAATTCTTACGAGCTTCTGAATTTATATCTCGTCTGGACCTAGGATGTTGCTTGAACATCACATAACCAGATCTACTGAGCCAGGGTAGTCTATATTTTTGCATGGGTTGGAGATTTCTTATTTTAGGGGGGAAGACATGAAGAAAATCTCTATCATGATCTCCTTGTCTTTTGGTAATTAATACGTTGCAAACACTTTACTGGCTACTGTTTAGTTTCATCTCATGGTTAAAAAAGGCTTAGAAGGGGAGAACGCTCTGATCCAGTGGTCAGCATATTTGCCTGTTGTTGACCAGAGGCAGCAATGTTCAAAGCTGCATGGATTCTAGCTTCTGGCAAGGCACTTAACTAGCATTGCCACTTCCCACTCAGGAGTAAAACAAGATACCTGTGAGGGCAGTGAGGGCTAGCTGTGCTACCAATAATCCTCATATGCAGCTGTGATACGGCATTGGGTTGGAATGCTTCCAGCGGAGTGGACATGATGCTGGTGTCTGACTGTGTGTGTCCTGTCTGAGTTAGTTGTCAGGTGTGTGTAAACAATTGATCCAGTGGCCATTGACCAGGGGGTAAAGTGTAAGGCTGTGTGAGACCCAGATGTGGGTAATTGACATATCACTGTAAGAAACCTTTACCTTTACTACTCACTCATTTGTCATCATCCAAGCCTGCAGATTGGTATGCAGCTTCGTCTCCTTTTCCACCAGGTGTGGAAAGTCGTTTCTTTTTTCGCCCTCTGTGGGTTGGGGGTAAGAATAGACCTACCACGTCTCCCTACAAGATTCGTGAAAGGCGAATAAATAGGGACATCGTGACTTGAATTGCGCTTTCTTGGAATTCGTCTTGTGATTTTTGTGCTTATGGCCTTATATAGTCTACAAAGGTTGCTAGGCTGTAAAACTCCATCCATCTATCTTTTATTTTTTCTTTGAGTTTTGGCTGTTTGGAGTAGTAAGTCTAGCTGAGAAATAAGTTGTTTTAAATGTCATGCATGCTAATGAGTTGTATTTTAACACCTCCCCCCAAAAAAAACAAGTTAAAAAAATATTTCTAGGTGAGATACAGAACAGAAAATTGAATAGGTGATACATGAGATGCTGGGGATGCACCAAGCGCTAAAACGTCAGTGTTCATAAATTTGTATGAAAATGGATGATTTGGGGGTTAAAGCTGTCCTGATCTTGGTGCTTCACATTGTACGTCTCACTGGCTGCCTGGGGCTGCCCCAGGCTGAGCTGGTGGAGCAGGCCCTGAAAGCCCTGCAGCTGTGGGATTTCCTCAGTTCTGATCATACACTGTACTTGATATGGGACATTTTTACTTGTAATGCTTACCAGACTTTTACCCACTTGAAATCTTTTACAACCCAGGCACCTCACCATGTACCTGGACTTTGTGTTCTACCAAACATCGCGTGGTAAGGAGTTCAAGAAAATCTGCGACTATGTGCATGAATTTGCAGACAACATCATAGCTGCACGCAAGAAGGCATTGGTGAGTGAAAAGAATAAGAAGGAGTGAGCATATGTAAGAACAGATGATGTTATTGTCCAGACCTGCACCCTGTACAAGGAGTGGTTCATGAAACAAAATGTGGGCAAGATTTATTTATGCACTGTAACAAAAGAACCAAAACAACAACAGCAACAACAATACAATAATAATGATAGTTACAACCAGGAATTGGGGGGGGGGGGGGGGGGATGATGAAATTAACATTGATGATGAATCTGAGTGCACTCATAGTGCACTTAAAAAATAAATAGAAAATACTGAGCTCTACTTGTTCTGAATGAGTAGTAGTGAAAGGATGAGTGAGTGGAGTAAGTGAGTTAGTGAGTGGTAGAAGTGAGTGTTTGAAGAAGCTAGTGACAAGCTAGTGAGTGAAAGAGTGTGTGAGTGAAATAAAAAGCAATCCATGATTTCTTCAGTACTTTTGTTTTGAATCATCATTTCCAACACTGCTGGTACCTACTACAAAGGTCAAAGCATTCAGCGTGGCTGAGACTAGTGGATATAGTCTCAGCAACAGGTTGGTCACGTGATAGCCTTAATTCTTCCATAACATGCATACCACCGTTCTGAACACTGAGTCTCAGCCACGCTGAAGGCATATCACATCGTAATAATAATAATAATAATATGTTTATTTATAAGGCGCACTTCCTCCACACAGTCAAAAAAGTACATAGTGGAGCTCTAGGCGCAGACACACACAAAAACACACACACACATTATCATCATACAGTTTGAGCCTGAACATGAGTGTATTCCTCCGCTTGTTGTGATACACTCGATACTGGCAGCCATCTTTTCATCAATTCATTTTCTAAACATCGATTTCCCATGAATGTAAAACTTGTATGCGGTAAAATTTGAATCACAAGAGTGTAATATTGTGAACTCTACTAATTATAAGGACTTTGAATACAACAGCAATATTTATACTTCATTGAGCGAGTAAGGCAACCAATCCCGTCTGCATAACCTTTTGGACCGATACACACAGAAACCCACTGAGTGCTTTTGCTGATGAGGAATCATTAATTTAATGTATGCTTAGAAGGATTAAACTTAGAAAAACTGCTTCTGAGCTATCCGATATCGAACTTCGGAATCGGACGGATTCCTACAGAAGAAACTTCTATTCGATTAACGTTCAACACAGACGGAATGTAGGTTAAATCACGTACTGACTCCATCAGTCGATACACGAATGATCGAAGTGTGGAGCTCGTCAAACAGTGTGAAGGCAGTTAGACCACAGGTTCCGGCCAGAAAGCATTTACTTGCGAGAGTATAACCATAGATTCACGAAACCAGCCTGGACCCATAGGAATCCTTTTCGCTGCGTTTATAGTAGGTCCAAAGATTGCGTGTATTACTATAATTATACACAATCGCACGTGCTCAAGGCAGTTTGCAACCTTATAGACACGTTCGCGCTAAAAGTAGTTCTCAAATGATTTCCTGAAAATCTCATAGATTAGTTTTATTAGAACACCAAATTTGTGTTTATCTATCGGGATAAATAATTGGAGTGAAATAGAATCGCCTCTTTTTACTCTCAATGGTCTTCTGATCATGTTGAATTTTGATTGGTAAAATCATTGGAATGTGGAGCCGAAGTCACGTGACCAACCTGTGTCAGAGATACTATATCTCTGTGTTCAGAATGAGGTCAAAGTTCAAGCTCCTCTATGCAGGAGGCAGACCCAGAGATCCTGAAGCGGCGCCACCTGGACTTCCTGGACATTCTGCTGACCGCCAGGGACCACCAGGGGAAGGGGCTGACTGACAAGGAGATCAGGGATGAGGTGGACACCTTCACCTTTGAAGGCAGGTCTCCTCAGCTAGGGATGCCTCTTTCCACAATTATCTCTGAAGAGTGACCTATTGTCATGTGGAGTGGTAGGATGTCAGTTGTGTGGCATCATGTAGAAATGGTTCACTGTGGAGATGATGAGTACATAGTTGGTTTCAAAAGTAAAAGATTGAGTGTAGCTTGGCCCAGTAACCAGAGGGTAAAGTGTATAGCAATGTGTGTTCAGATTTGGGTGATAAGTCACTGTGTGTAACCAGAGCCTGTACCTGCACTAAAGGTGAGCCTCTCTGGCTGGGGATGCTGTCCTCAAGTCCTGTAACAAGGACCTAGAGCGTCATGTATTGGAGAATCAGCAGAGGTCCTCTTCAAGGCATGGCCTTCTGCTTCACCACTGTTAACTAGTATAAGGAAGGCATTTTAGTTGTTTTGACAGGTCTTAGGTTCACTGTTCTAGAGCATAGAACTCTCTTTGATTTAGTTTGCTTTCCTGTTTTCCTGAATGACTCTGTTGTGCTGTTGCACAGAATTCTAGCTTTGGGTTATCCTATTTAAGTACTGCATAGTTGAACTCTTTCATACTTTCATGCTTGTAGGCAAATTTCATAGTCTTGTGCTCTGGTTTCTAAATTCAAGACTTGCCTCCACATATCTGTTGAGATAAGCTGTCCAGAAAAGTAGTTTCTGTATGCTCTCTTAGAGCTAATACATGTTTGTAATTGAGCGTACTCATTTTGTAATATCTATGTGAAAAAACCCAGCATGTCATTTTGTACTAGAACTATGAAATTCAGTTCTCATAATTAATCAATCAAAGTAAATTAAACTTTTTTGATACATCAAGGTATAAAATTTTATCCTCTCTCCATAGTCTTTGCATTCATTATTGCTTCCCCCCCCCCTTTTTTTAATGTTTGCTTTTTTCATAATCATCATGGGGGAGTGTGCTGTTCTTTGCTGCTGTCCCCATGTCAAAGAGCTGGTGCTATGAGCAGCAATGCTTGGCTGGTTCTCAGGTCACGACACCACGGCCTCTGCCATCAGCTGGACGCTGTACTGTCTGGCCAAGTACCAGGAGGAGCAGGAGCGAGTCTTCCAAGAGACAGAGATGCTGTTTGCAGAGGGGGAAGATGTGCAATGGTATGCCATCTTGGATGTGTATGCTGTCATAAAACATCACGTGTGTTCTGTGAACAGGATATATTTGTGACCCTGATCTGGTCCAAGTCAGGAGACTTGTTTACTTTGTGTTAAGTACTGAGGCAGTGGTGCTGTTTGCTTAGAGAGAGGATGTGCAGTGATATACTGTTTTGGTTAGCACCAGAGGTTATTTTAGAAAAGTGAAATGAGAAGATCATGGCCAATCATGTCTACATCAACCCTATCACATTAACGGGTAGAAATGGGCCAATTTATGTCATGATGTCACTTCAGGTTGTAGTGGCTTCAGTCTCTTGTGGAATTAAACAAAACTCCTTGTTGACCTGATAAAATGTCCACCATACTTTTTCATTGCTGATTTTGATTGTACAAATATTTAGATGTAAGTTTTATCAGAATTTCCCTGTTGTGAGGCCTTACTAATCATTTGTTAATCAAGTGATATTCAAATGAATCTACACTACAAATTGACATTATTATTGTGGCTCTGCCTCTGAGATTATTGAGGAATCAAACGCAGTACAAATGAGTCAGCACCACACATTCACACTATGCCCTTTGGCTTGCCTCATTGAATATTTATAAATCAAGTGCTATTAAAATTAATTAACACCATACATTCACGCTGTGCCTTTTGGATTGCCTCATTGAATATTTATGAATCGAGTGCTATTCAAATTAAACAGCTCCACACATCCATACTGTGCCTTTTCATTTGCTTCATTGAACATTATATTCACATATCAAGTGCTGTTCAAATGACTCATCACCACACATTCAAAGTGTGCCTTGTGGCTTGGCAGGGATGATCTGACCCAGCTGCGATACACCACCATGTTCCTCAAGGAAGTGATGCGTACACATCCCCCTGTGCCTGTGATCAGTCGAGAGCTGACGGATGATATGATGATAGCTGGGGTGTTGGTGCCTAGAGGGTCCATCATCGACATCTGCCTTTGCCAGCTGCACCTGCACCCCGACGTCTGGCCGAACCCCAAGGTACTGTCTGCTATGTAGTAGTACTCACCCAAAGGCAGTTTTTGTTCTTTGTAATGAGCAGTGTTGGGGTGATGCCTGATGGTTGAAGGGTTACAGGCTTGTTGTAGGTCTTTTCAGCTGACCAGTGCTGGGATCTCACTTGTGATAAGGACTCCTTGAGAAGTCAGCTTTGCATGAAATAGCATTTTGGAATTACAAGTATTCACTCAGTCTCAAATATGTTGTGTAGGCCTTGTCGGTGTAACATCAGTTTTGTAGATGTATTTGGTTTCACACCTCTCAGTGTACTTGTTGCAGGAGTTCTGTCCCGACCGCTTTGACCCAGCCAAGACAGTGGGGAAAAGCCCATACGACTTTGTTCCTTTCTCTGCTGGACCCAGGTGAGTCAGAGTTGCGTGAACTTGAGTCAGTGCAGAAAATGGAACGTAAAGAGGAATACTGAATCCTGTATGTGGTCAATGGGAATATGTACCTTTTTAACTTTTGGTGGTTGTGTCTCACTGATTTTGTTTGGAAATGTGTGTGTGTGTGTGGTGTGTGTGTGTGTGTGTGTGTGTGTGTGTGTGTGTGTGTGTGTGTGTGTGTGAATCTGCTGGTCATAGAATCAGAATCATTTCATTTTCTCAGTTCTTCATTGTGATTGTGTGTTCCCTAGGGGGGAAAGAGTATGTGTCAAGTATACCACTTTTGATTTTGAGACTTGCACCTGTGGATTCCAAGGATACATTTCACCTTGAAAAAACAGCTGGAAGAAGACATGGTTGCTATTGTAACAGAGTAGCATACAGCTCAATGTCCCCCTCATCAGTTGGAATCCCTGGCTACCGGGCTTCGAGGGCCTGCTCCAGCAGCTCAGTCAGGGGCGGCCCCAGGCAGCCAAGAAGCTACTGGGGACATGGGGACAAGGTCAGTTCACTCAGATCCAACCCTGCAACCCTGGAAGATCTAGCCCAGTCCATGTGCTACAGCAATCTACTGAAATGACTGGAAGGATTATTCCTCATGTTTTGAAATGCAGTTACATAGACATGAGTGCAGACATCTTGTCATTTATTTCAACTTAAAAAATATTTCTTTCAGAAACTGTATTGGCCAGAACTTTGCCATGAATGAGATCAAAGTGACTATTGCCAAGGTCCTTCACAAGTAAGCACATTTAGCTCATCTGCTGTGTGTCTCTGACCGAACTCATGAAGATATTTTTACTTATATTTTGTAATTATCAGGGGTGAAAATAAAGATAAAATCACTCATGAGTTTGCAGGTACTTGTTTTTGAAACAAGTGGAGAGTAATTTTGTTCAAGCAGCTGATTTTATTATTATGAAACAGAATATAGAATGAATTGAAAGTGAGCATTTTCCTCAGGTACGCATTGTGATGATCATGGGGATGAAACATGACTTTGCATCAAAAACAAGGCTAAAGTAGGAAAATGACAAAATGAGCTATTTCAACCACTGTATTCATTTGTTCATGCTTGTTCCATTTAAAACATGCTCACAGAGGAAATCTGTCATTTCAACCACTGTATTCATTTATTCATGCATATTCCATTTAAAACACGCTCACAGAGGAAATCTGTCATTTTTTACAGTAAAACTCAGGAAAACCATAATGCAACATAGTGTGCTGATGACCTTCCTCAGTGTCTGCCCAAAAACTGTTTTGCAGACTTCGAGTTTGTTATTCGTGCATGGTTACAAATGTAAATCTTTGCTGCCTACGTGTGGTTGCTGCTATGCTCCATGTGCTCTGGGACATTATCCACTAACACACGGATCACCTCTGTTTGAGCAGGTTCCATCTGGACGTGGACCCTGACAAAGTTCCGGAGCCCCATGCTGAGGTGGTGCTTCGAAGTGTGAATGGCATCCACCTCAAACTGACCCCGAGACACAACTAGGCAGGGATCGAGATGAAGGCAGAGCTCCACTCCAGGCTCTAGCTCTCACAGCTGAACTGTGGAAAGGTCTTCAGCGTTAGGGTTGGTAGAATGGATATGATGATAATGATGCATTCAGCTCAATTGTAGTCTAGTGTAGAGGACGGATTTTTCCATCTTGCCAAGGGAGGCAAGGCCTACCTAGGTGTCGCCACTTGCTGTGCCGTGAAATCTTTGTTATTGTTGTTCTACCTGCCATCTCTGATGATGCCATCACTACATACATATTGTCCTCATTTAGAATGGAAATCTAGCTAAAATACTTGGTAATGGAAAACCCACCATGAAAATAGAAGACCAATCATTCTGGTTCATTTCCACTGGGCTCTTCATTCCATCAGAGGTTTTGGGGTAAAAATAGATCTGCTTCGTCTCCCTATGAGGTTTGTAAGATGATGAATAAGTAGGGATGTCATGATGACTTTTACTCGTTCCAGCTAGTTAAATTGATTTCCTTATCAATAAGGAATGATTGTTGATTGTGTTGTACTTAGGTTTAATTCAGTCAATAGTCAGTCAATACTTCCACATGAAGATAAACGGAATTTCCACAAGTTGTGACAGAAAAATATATGTCGTGTATTATATGCCATCTTGATTCCCATCTTGATTGATGTACTTATTTGTTTCCATGCACTACAGCCTGTCTTGTGATCATTGTGAACCCACAAGTCCCAGTGTCGGGGTGAATGTTCTGAAGTCTCAGTGCGACCTACTTCTGCCCTGAAAGTAGACTTGTATTGGTTGTAATTGAATTATGCACGTGAAACATGCTACTGGATACATTTCGTGATGCCTTGCTCTCTCCAGCATGCCCGTGAAAATTCAGGAGATGTTTATATTCTTGCACGTTTCTCTTTGATGTGCATTGGTTGCTCCTGGGGGGAAGTGTTGGCACCCTGTAGTGCCATCAGCCCATGAGACTGCATCAGATTGGAGTACTCCCCAGTGTGGAGGTGCTGGTGGTACCCGACTGTGTGTGCCCTCTCTGTCTGTCATTGTCCTCTGGTGCTATTTCCCCCCCCCCCCCCAAAAAAAAAAAAAGTTATGGTAACCCGACCAATCTTTTTTCTTGTTGTTGCCAACCCTTAACTTTTTCCAATCATAAAAAAAAAGAAAAAATTGAAGGTAAACAACAAACTGCTTGCTGTCCCATCTTCCCTGCCTTATGAGCCCTCAGGGAATCCACAATTTAAGTTTAAAAAAAGCATTTTTAATGAATGTTTGGTTTATGTTCGATCTGAACTCATAAAAAAAATCAGACCGACCTACCGACTCTTTTTGTTGTTGTAGCCATGTTACCTTGACCACAACTATATATTTTTTGGCCTAGGAAATGTCTGATTATGCCCAGTGATCAGGGAGTCAAGTGAAAACTGTTTTGAGGCCCAAGTGTGGGTGAAATATCATTGTGTGAAAAACAGTGCATTGACAATTACCCCCCCGATATTCTTATCTTTGTATTGGTTATATTCAGAATATGCATGACCTCAATTATTACATTCTTGTTGTGAAATATTTGGATTTAAGTGAGGAAATGTCATGTCCATCAACTGAATAATGTTGTGGTTGTTTGAATGATCATAATACCATACTTTTCACCCCTCTTGTTTATATTCTTATTTTTATGTATTATCTTGATTGAAGTCAGGAAAAATAATGTCCATTAGAATGCTTATGCAAATTGTGTCCAAGTGACCATTGTGCCATAATTTTTATTCGCTTTTGCGGGCAGATTTTCACTACTGTAAATTTTAATTATCTTGTATCCCTGTTCTTCATAAGCTGTGTGTGATCAGATCACTGTTTTGATGTTCCAACAAAATTCATGTAAGCTGTATGTGACCACATCACTGTATTGATGATTCAACACAATTTAACAAGTTGACCCTATCATACAAGTATCTACTTGCTTTGCTCAGACTTGGGATATAATGAGTGGAAATCTTAAGCAATTAGATGTCATAATCTAATGCTCATAGAGTTTGTTACATGTCAAATTGTGGGGCTTCTACAGTCAATCATATACAGTAGTCTTTTCATGAGAGGAGTTGTACCTGCTAATGTCTGAAGCAAATGTTTGGGATGATTTCCATTAAACAGAGCTTTTACGCTGATCTATGTCTGCAGCCATTTTACATCCTTAGGAGTTCTTTCAGTTCTTGTTACCAGTAGCTTCCCTCCTAGATCCCCCTCCCCACCCTCACCTTTAGGGCCTCGATCTCTTTCATGAAAACTTACACACACACACACACACACACACACACATGCACACACACACACGCACACACACATGCATACACTCACACACACACACACATGCATACACACATGCATACACACACATACACATGCATACACACACATGCACAGAGCTGGCCTCTTTCTTATTCTTACTGTAGTGTAGAGGCAGCTTAGAAGCATACAATTTATAAGCCTGACTTGCGGACAGAACAAAACGACAAAAACTTTATAAGGGTAAAACACCAACATAAAAACAAAAGCAGTCATATTTCAAAGAGAAACAGTAGCATATTTATTCAGTGTATACAAATAAGTGGCTCCAAAGTTGTTTAATACATATGTATAATGTATATATGAGTCACGACTGGAATAAATGCAGTATTTACCATAGCCAAAATGATAAGTGTGAATATAACTTCATTTATCATACACCAGTGGTTAAATGCTTGTCTTGCAGTTGAAGTCACCCTAGGGGAGTTCAGGAGGCACAGTGCTTCAAAGCGCTTACTCAGCGCTGCACGTGATTCACTCCTGAACGGCAATTGTGGGGCGCGATTCACTCAGCGCTGAGCAGCGCTGTGAATCACCAATCCGAAATGCAGCAGGATGATTTCGCATCATTTCAAAATGGCGTCTTTGATCCCGCACTGGCCGTCGATGCGTTAAATACCCCTCAGAAACATCATTTTGGGACTGGAACGGGCTTTATTTGCCCCAAGCGCCCTGTATGCGCGAGTAATGGCAAGTAAGGATGACACCGTAGTGGACTTTATTCATGCAGAATACATTTAAACGTGCATAAACGATGTCTGTGGCGAAGAAAACACTTTCTTCGCGTCTATCAACACAACATGGGGCGCAGAAGATTTACCTCCCCTTTAACAAGTGAAGGGCTGCACAAAATCTGGGGCGTTCAGGAGTGGCATGAGCGCTCAATTGCCAACATGAAGCGCTCATGCAGCGCTGAGTACTTCTGAACAAGCCTCTTGTAGCTACCTTTTGTTTGTATAATTTGATAAATATTAGTGTTTAGCCAGATGCTACACACTTTTTAAATCCCATATATGACAAGTGGAAGGCACTTGACTAAATTTCCCATCACAGTTGTTCTGTTGATGTTGGTGTGTTTAGTGCTTTCCTGATAGAGAGCAGCATCAGATAAGAAATGAAAGTTCGTCAATGCCAGCCTTCTGTTAATGGAATAGGGCAAAACCATACATACCACAATTGAGAACAAGTAAGAAAGATGCATCTAACACTATCATTTCCTTGTTAAACAAACAGACAAATATACAAAACATTAAACATTTGTAACTGCAGCTATGAAAGGACAGAGCCTGGCTAACCTGAACTTCTTGAATGTTATCAGCAAATTAATACAAACTTGAGACACACAATGTAAAACTTGAACAAAATTATGGTCTCAATTTCCAACAAAACTGGTAACTCTCCTTAATAAACAAACAGTAGACCTTTCAAATGTCCATGCTGATCTTGGGTCACAGGGAAATCGCACACCTGCTGTACAACATCTGCTTGAAGCTCTTTGTCAATGCTCCAGAACTCACTATGCTGCTTCCAGACCTAGCCTCTCTGCTGAGAAATGGGTCCACACTCCAGCAGTAAATAACAACACGACTTGACATGACATGACATAACATAACACTTTATTCATGTCACATTTCACTGGCACTGGCTATGTACAAGAAGCTTCAATGCAAGATGAAAAGTTAAAACAAGGGGTTAGGTAAAATAAATGAGGTTAAGTGGTTGTCTTATCAGAGGTTATAATCATACTACAGTTCTAGAAATAGTTGGCATTAAAAATACTGATGGCAATAGGTATAGAAGATCTACAGTAGCAGTCTGTGTTTTCAGTTGGCCTCCACCTCTCTTCCCAGCCCTTCGTCCCACTAGGTCATCAAACAGAGGGATGTGGTTTCAGTCCCTACCTGAGGTCCTGAAACTTCGTCTCTCTGCTGGACTTGGGACCTGAGTAAGGAGCAGAATCAGTTTGCTGCCACCTCCCTGTCTAGCTCTTTCTGGGTGTCAGGTGGAGGTGGATCCCATTCTCACTGCGAAGAATCACACTTGTATGGATCACAGGAACTCTCTTGGGGTCCACGTCCACATGGAACCTGTTCATAGAAAGACAAAGGTTCCTTGTCAACTGCTTGCAAAAGTCTGTGTTGCCAACACTAATGTGAAGCCGATACTCAAATGACGTTAAAGATAGTTCTTTTAAAGTTTTGAAAATAATTTCTCTGTTCCAAAACATTTTGAAAATCATTAGCAAAACTATAAGTGATTTCATGACTTTGTTTCCAGGTTAAAGTCACAAACAATTAATCAAATCTTTACTTCAATCAACAGATACATGCAATAGACATTACTAAATAGTCAAACTCACTTGTGAAGCACCTTGGCAACAGTCACTTTGATTTCGTTCATGGCAAAGTTCTGGCCAATACAGTTTCTGTTGGTTGAATAAAAGATGAGAATGAACACACATCAAAGTGGAGAAGCAAGGAAAAGGAATGCACATATCAATATATCAACGTCAACATGAGGGAACTCATGACACCAACATTACCATGACAAGCTTCATTTGCCCATCGTGCATCTCAAATGCAGTGTTACCCACTTGTATTATGCTCACTGTAGTCCAACTCTTCCTTTCCTTTTTTTAGTTGTGGGTCATGGTAAAAAACTCAATGCAAACTATTTATGGTGAGCATTGGGGACCTTGGTTCATGGTCATAAGCACCTTGATGTCAGCAGACGGAGAATCAGCCAAGTCCTTGGCTTGGATTGTAGTGGGCACTGTTACAGTGTCACCTATCTCTTACTGCAGCAAAATGATCTCTGTGGTCTTGCCAAAAGGCAGTATCTGCTCTGGAGCTGTGAGATGACCACACTGACCTGTCTGTTAGCTCAGGCAACAAGCTGGCATGGCATAGTATGACTACCATTTCAGGTTTTTCTTCAGGTTGCCCTTGCAACTTAGCCTCAGCTAGGCACATTTTAAAGTCTCCAAAAGTAATTGTTATAAAGTTAACAGGAAAAAATATTTCATTTTGTTTTAAGTGCAGATGCAGTACCAAATAATGTGTGCATCCAAGTGAAAGCACAGCTTAAGTCATGTATTCGAAATTACAAACAATTTAGCATAATTGTTTAAATCAAAACATATCCAGTCACCAAGCAAAAACAAACAACAGCAGTGCGCTAAATATGAAGATAGCTCGACCCTTTTAAAATGAGCTTTAAACTTCTTTTTTTCACAATTCTTAAACATTATTAATCATCATGCGTCTTTCATTCTGTGTCTTTAATGGACGTGAACCATCTACTCGGCATTTCATTTTCAGTGCAGCTAAATGAGACATTAATCCCACTCACCGTGGTCCAGCAGCAAATGGAAGGAAGTTGTATGGGTCTTTCCCCACTGTCTTGGTTGGGTCAAATCTGTCGGGACAGAACTCCTGCAACAAGCACACAGCCAGCACTGTCCACAGATACATCTGTGTTCATGGTGCCTTATTGGACTGAGTTTGCATGGCAGAGATTCCTATGCTCATGCAATTCTATGCAACTTTCTCTCTAGGAAACCTGCATCTGCAAGTAGACATGAGGGGGAAATCTTGTCGACCTATTCTCTTCTGAAAGTTATTGACTTGTCATGTTAGTCTGGCACTATTTCTGTCAAGATATAGGGAAAGCAGTCTATCAATCCTTAAGGAACAATTTGGTCTTAATCAGAGGTACATGAGATTCCTTCATAACTACATGGGTGAATCACCAGTTTGTTAATGACAGGGATGCATTGCTTACACTAGCATCCTGCATGGACTTGCAATGAATGCAAGTAACGCATGAAACGAGTGTGCCTCCCACAACTTCTCTCCCACAAGGAGAAGAGATACTTGGTAATGTCTAGTGGAATAATTCAATATGGCGGAGATCATGCCCATTGGGTTGCTGTTCACAGATGGCAGTGCATGAGATGAGCGTGTCACTGTCTGGTGATGGAAAAGTGTACATACACGGAAGTATTTGCTGTTCAAGTGTTCATTTGTATATTTTGAGGAGTATGTGTACAATGTTATTTCTGGAGAAACATTGTCCCCCCCAAAAAAAAATTGTAGCACACACTACGGAACATCAATACACTGTACATGTATGCTCTCTGACATGCCCCTTGGATTGATCCAGAGCTTATCAAGGCATAACATTTTGGACAACATTGTCTACGCGTGAGCTTGGATTGCTTTCTTTTCTTTGACACAGTTCCCGTGCCATATGAGATGTCTCCATGGTAGGTTCAATCAGTTGGAAAACTGGTTTGATGTCTGTAGCATCCTTTACTTCATCAAACAGCAACTTCTCCACCACCTCTTGTGCCTGGACGCAGCCATTCCACATTGCCAATTGATGATTGGCCATTGCCTAGCTGGCTAGTGAAAAATTAGTTGGCAACTAGTAGGCTAAGCAACGCACCCCAGTGCTCCAGCATGTGACAGCAATATTTGCAGTGATGGTGTCACTCTCACCTTGGGATCATGCCACACTTTAGGGTGCCGGTGCAGCTGATAGAAGTTGATATCAACAAAGGCTCCTTTGTGCACCAATACCCCATCCAGCTCCATGTCCGCTGTCAGCTCTCGACTGACCAGTGGCACGGGTGGGTGGGTACGCATCACCTCCTTGAGGAACATGGTGGTGTAGCGCAGCTGGGTCAGACCCTCCCTGCCAAGCCACAGTTAAAGGAGCTTTCTCTGAAAGTGTCATGGTTGAGAGGTCATGAAAGTTATTTCCATATTGCATAGGAGGTAGGACTTTGGAATCGGAGTGTGTGGGCCATTGCTGTTCAGTAGGAAGTACTTGACTGGCTGGTCTGCCTTGTTTCCTGTCAGTGACTGAACCTGACATTTGTAGTAATTGGTATCAATTGGTTTTAATTAACTCTGCCAAGGAAGTTATGTTCTTCAGTTCATTGGTTGGTTGGTTGGTTGGTTGGTTGGTTGGTTGGTTGGTTGGTTGGTTGGTTGGTTGGTTGGTTGGTTGGTTGGTTGGTGTGTTCAAAATGGATTCTGATTAAATTTGGTGGAAGGTCAGGGTTTCACCAAAGGAACTTTCCATAAAATTTTGGAGGTTATATGTGATCTAGTTTTGGAATTGATTCATAAAGAGATATTTTATTACACATCAAACTATTCATTCTGCAGGCATGTGCATTCCAAACTCAGATCACTAGCAGGTGCTAAAATGAACCTACCTTTGTAACATCAGGCCTGGCTAGCAGAACGTGCGTGAATATTCATGAACAGGCCATGGAAGAGACATTTTGGCTTCCTTGGCAGAGGATTGCGCTCTCAGAGTGCTCTCGTAAATTTAGGTGGAAACATTCTTAGACACCTGATCAAATTATGATCTAAATAAATACCACATCAGGCCTTCGTATTTGTGTACAAATTTGGACAAAACTCATCAGGAAGGCACCTATGGCAGCATGCTACCCTGATTCTGACGTCTTTCTGAATTCTTAATCATTGTTCAAGACAAAGTTGCAGAAACCAACCAACCAACCATGAGTGCAGGCTGCGAAGATAATGCGATGCTTCAACTAAACATCCTTTTTGAGCTAAGAACCCCACAAATAAATTTGATAGACTTCTCCAAACTATGTATTTCCACAATAGATGCATCTTCTGCTGATGCGTGAATAATTGCTGGGTTAGGCATTGTAATCATGGGTAGTACAGGGATGTCATTGTGTTATGAATTTTGCACTCTTCCTCTGTGTTTTATCTGCTGTGTTTTCCCTCTCACTTCAATTTCTTTTTTGATAAATTTGAGTTATCAAAACACATCAGTGTGAGGGGTTTATGCATGAAATCTATAACTGGCCAATTCTTGTGGTTACATGGTTAGCAATCAACAGCAATGAAATACATTCCAAGAGAATCTCACGAATTCCATTAAGAGCACACACAAATAAGATACCATACCATTGCACATCTTCCCCCTCTGCAAACAGCATCTCCGTCTCTTGGAAAACTCGCTCCTGCTCTTCCTGGTACTTGGCCAGACAGTACAGCGTCCAGCTGATGGCAGAGGCCGTGGTGTCATGACCTGAGAACAAGCCATTAATCATTACACATGACACCAATGCAAAGGCATCACTTACAACAAAGCTCGACAGAAAGTAACTTTACACTGCACATCATACATGCCAGATGGAAAGCATGCATGTGGGACAAAGTGGCTAAACTGGACACACTGGGACAAGGGACTTCAAGGAGTTTGAGGAAAGGCTGGTAGTCTACATTACCACAATGGAAGAAAAACTTTGGAGTTATTCTTTGTGAGAGACACTAGCAAGTCAAGTAGTCCATAAAGTGCACTAGATTTAGTCTTGAGAAGCAGTACAGTGTACAGATTATGCATTTGTTGCTGAAAATATATTCTGTTAGAAGGAGAAGGAATTTCCTGTTTTGTGGACCAAAAAAGTTTATGTGCATTAAAAACATTCTAGTCTCTACCATGCATTCAAAGAGCGGCCACGCTATGCAATAACACATACACAACAGCCGTTCACTGTTAATGAAGTTTTTATGTTGTTTTAGAGATAAGCCATCAAGGGTAAAAGTGTTCACTTTCTTCACGGTTTGTTCCCCAGAACTACAAAATGCTAGTCAAAGGGAATGGGATGGACTTTTCTGGTTTTGTGTAAGTAATAGCTGTAGTCATACTCAATGTCCAAGTCAGTTCTAGTAATAAATCTGTTTCCGAAACCTGACACTGCCTGCGGTTTCATTTTAATTATAATACAAACTCCTGTTTGATTACAGCAATAACTCTAAGAAAGACTGAAAACGCCCTTTCGATTCCTTTTGACTAGCACATCAAATTCTGGAGATTACGCCTCAGTTTCATGCAGTAAAATACTACAAGCATTCTTTCTCTATGTTGTGGAAATGCAGACTACACGAGTGTTATGTGACAGTTCTTTGAAACAGTACCCAGAGACTAGGTGACTCACTTTTAACACTAGATATAATCATGCTTCTCAGTGTGATACTGCATTACTGGAGATGAAGTGTAGCAGTAATTCTATGTGGCACTACCATGAACACTCTGGAGAGACTACTTTCAATGCAAACAGTGTCTTCTTCACCTCTACAATAGACTAGTTCTACATGATGCCAAACATCACAAATCCCATCACAGGACAACACTCTTTAGAGACAGCTATAGACACGGGCATCCCCAGCTGAGGAGACCTGCCTTCAAAGGTGAAGGTGTCCACCTCGTCTCTGATCTCCTTGTCAGTCAGCCCCTTCCCCTGATCATCTCTGGTGGTCAGCAGAATGTCCAGGAAGTCCAGGTGGCGCCACTTCAGGATCTCTGGGTCTGCCTTCTGTATAGGGGAGCTTGAACTTTGACTCAT
>JAWQFJ010014766.1:5000-12500 GCA_034096865.1 Theodoxus fluviatilis | reverse complement strand
CCAGTAGACCGTCCCCTGTACAGGAAAACACATACAAGATGGAGATAGCCATTGCTGACACTGCAGTTTGACACCAAACCTGCTTGAAAAGCACAGCAGCAGGTTTATTTTACAGAGCAACCAATGGGTGGTAAAATTCTTGGTCAAGATTATTGAAATGAAGATGTTAAAATGTAGACAAAGGGATACAAGATTTCTAAGAAGTGCAAATTTGTACTTCAAAAGTCTTTGACATCTGCAAGAGGTACAAGCAGACACTTACAGGAGCGCTATTGCATCTTGTGCCAGATGAAGACTTTTTGGTTAAAAATGTGTGCCTTTTATTCGTCTTGTATCTCACTGTCTCTGTCTTAACTTGTCTCCATTCTATTATGACCAAGAACTTTACCTTTCATTGGTTATCCACTGCTACAGTTGATAGGCAGTCATCTCGTTTTGAACTATGGAATTAAACTTTCTTGAGGATACTTTTCAGCTTCCAGTTTTTCAGTACAAAGCAAACCATTCTGCCTGTATTTGAATATTTAATATCCTTTCCACTTTTTAGTTTTATGATTTACCCTTTACAAGACATGAAGCTGTGCCATATTTGTAACACTTAGGTTTATGTCAACATGTCAACCTTCAGGTCCATATTTGTCATAGTATAATTGTAACTAATTGTGTTTTTAATGTATCTATGAAGTTGAGCCTGTCCTTAAATGACATTTCGCTGATCAGCTGTATTCAACAGGAACAGTTGAGCAATGATGTTATTGATGTGAAAGACTTGGGTTTTGGTAAACTGGAGAAAATAAATGCAAACACTCAATGAAAATTTAAATCAGACAGTAGCAGAAACAATTAAGAAACCATTTGTTTGTGGACAAGTAGACACATAATAGATTGGGGGAAAAGAGCATACTTTGGCATTAAAAACCATATCTCTTGGGTCTGAGGTGTGAAGCTCTCCAAGTGGCTTAAACTTAAAGCCAGAGAGGATTTCTTACCTAGCCATGGAAGAAGAAAGCCATAAGCTCCCAATGATTTTGTCTTGGGCACGGAGGATCGAAGTATGACCTTTACAGTGTCTGGATGAAGAACTGTTACCACCATTCGAAGAAAGCCCAGCCAGATGGCATAGGATTTCACTCCCTCATCTACAAACCTTTGGGTCTTGTCCATCACATCTTGATAGCTCTTTATCTGTTGGTGAAAAAAATTCACTTAAGAATTTGTGAAAAGAAGTTGCCTACACCATGTACATGTAACATTAGAGCAGATCAAATTAGTTGAAATCCTGCTGATACGAAGCGCAAGTTATTCCTTTGTTTAAAAAAGGGGAGAAAGATAAGCCAAAAAACTACAGACAGGCCAGTCAGTTTGACAAGTGTAGTGGGCAAACAGCTAGAATCCCTTGTGAGGGATGAAGTTTCTAGGCATTTGGTTGCGAACAGTCTACTGTCAAGTTGTCAGCATGGTTTTGTGTCAGGTCGGTCCTGCACCACCAACCTGTTGACTACACTAGAGAAATGGACTCTAATGATGGATGATAATTTACCAGTGGATGCTATATACCTGGACTATGCTAAGGCTTTTGACGCAGTACCGCATGAACGATTTTTGAGAAAAGTAGAAGCACACAGTAGGAATTGGCGGAAAAGTCCTCAGTTGGATCCGATATTTTTTGTTGGATAGGCGGCAGAGAGTCAGGGTTAATGGTGTACTATCATGGACAGCTGTGAAAAGCGGAGTGCCTCAGGGGAGCATACTCGGTCCGGTTCTCTTTGTAACGTTCATTAACGACCTTCCAGATGCAGTGAAAGTCTGTGCTCCATGTACGCTGACGATACCAAACTGTACAGATCTGTAGAAAAGGAGGAAACTGGCGAAAAGTTGCAAACAGATCTAGATGCTCTGGTAGACTGGGCGGACAAGTGGCAAATTTTTTATGCGCTTCAATGCGGACAAGTGTAAGGTGCTACACCTAGGTAAAAACAATTCTAAAAGAAAATATGAAATGAGAAAGCATGGCAGTCAAGAAAAGGTAATGCTTGAAGAGACTAGAGTAGAGAGAGACCTAGGAGTGCAGGTAGATAGTGAACTGAATTTCTCCCAACACATCGAAGCAAGTTAACAAAGCAAATAGACTATTGGATCTCATCCGGCGATCATACGAACACTTGGACTGTGAATCCATGAGGCTACTGTTCATAGCACTAGTACGACCGCACCTAGAGTTCGGAAACGTAGTATGGGCACCCAAACTGGAAAGAGACAAAAAAACTCGTTGAGGGAATACAGAGGAGGGCCACAAAAATAATTCCGGGATTGAAGCTCCCTAGTCTGTGCTACAGAAGAACTAGAGGCGACCTAATAGAAATGTACAAGTATACGCACGGCATGTACCAGATAGGAGATAATCTGTTATCCTACGAGGACAATAGTGTTACTAGAGGTCACGCCTACAAGCTTAAGAAAATCCGATGCAACACGGCATTCCGACAGCATTTCTTCACCCAGCGAGTTCTTATAAGCATGTGGAACAGCCTCCCAAACACTGAAACAGCGTAGTTGCATGAGGCACCGAGCTTGAACTCTTTCAAGAACAAAGTGAACAAGCATCTACAAGGATATATGTTCAAGCTGGAAGAACCACTGGCGTAGATGCTGCACAGCAATTAGGCTTTTTTTAATACAAGTGAAATAGACTAAGCCTGGTTAGACTTAGAAGACCAGTATCCATAAGAACAATGAAAATACAGCCAGAGAGCCACCAGAATCGGCGACAGGCCCTGGACGCCTAAGCAAGCAGAAGAACCTACTCTACTCTACTCTACTTCCTTTTCGTGAATGCACACTTAACACAAGTACATGTGTTTTGCACTCATGTCCCTTCTTCCCATGCCATGGTACACAGCACACAACTAACATTTTTGTCAAGATCTCCCCGAAACCAGTGACAGCTGTCGAAATGGGGCAGCTTGACCCACGCATCACCCCATCTTATCCATTGACGAAGAAAGGACACAATTTTCGAAACAACATATCCAGCGAAGACCGAAAAGGTAAACACCCCCACAACCCCTAGGTGCAGCATATTGCTGTGGTTGACGTGAAGAACATCCCCTGCCGCGTACTAAGGGAAGCAATCATTAACACAATCAAGCCTTTAGAGTTTATTCCCCCTGAATCCGCCATATCGCGTCTGCTATGATTCCGGAGTTGCACGCTGTGTGAGGACACTGAAACCCAAAATGATAGTCTTCGTCGCTACAAAGACGTTCACAGGCCCTGTGTGGTAACTACAGTTTTAGGGGAAATGTTAACGTAAATTATAGGCTGAATTTTTAAAATCTCGTGATTAACTGACAATGACCGTGAAATCTAGACAAATCTCAGTTAATCTGTTTAAAACTTTAATCTCAGTTCATTCAACAACACAACTTCGATCTTGACTGCACGTTGCGTACCATTTCATGCAATGATGTAAATGAAGCTTAATAATATCGAATAGATAAAGCATATTTCGCGTTATTGAAATCGCTAATCAAACTGCACGGGCTCGCAGTTTAAATATGCCAAAGTTGTGGAATTGGTCAGCATCTCATCGAGTGCGAGTCCCTGTTTTCCAACTTCGAAAGAGTGTCGCTGTGAGGCGTTGCTGTTATAGGTTGCATGACAGAAAGAGGTAGATACGACCACGTAGATTGGTGACGGAGACATGTGGCTAATAATCCCGCGAACTTAGTCACACTTACAAGCAGGTTTAACCGGATGACTTTGAAGAATAAAACAGAACAATGAAACTGATTAAACTCTGATCAATCACGTAGACTCTGGTTACTTGTCAGATAAGTATGAAAACAGTAAAGTCACATGTTTTCCATAATTAATCAGTTTAAATGTACCAACCGAAGAAAAATAAAGTTGCCAAGCATTACAAGCTATCTGTTACCTGCACTTGTTAATAGAGGAAGAAGAAAAAACTAATTGAATTTTGACCTTGAAGCTGTACAGAGCTGGACAATTTTGGCAGTTCAATGCATTATGTCATAATTTGGCAATTTGTCGACCTTTTAGAGATTTATGCACCAAACACACATTAAGAATGGCTAAATAAAAATGTGGCTCAAGAGACCATCTTCATATGTAAATTCCACGTACCATTAAGTAAATTAAACTTTTAGTACTGACATACATGCTGCAACTTTGCAGGCTCTCATTCCTTTATCGCTGCCTTGGAAGGGGGGAGAGGAGGGAAGGCAGGGATGCAGATGCATAGGTTTGCAAACAAGATGCCTCTAAACAGAGAGAGAGAGAGAGAGAGAGAGAGAGAGAGAGAGAGAGAGACTTTAACTCATTTATTGTATTACAATTTGACATGCAAGATCACAAGGTGAACAGTTGATAACAATGAATGGCAGTTTTCCCTCATGATGTTTCTATTATGTCTGCTTTACCCATACCCCTTACCTCAGAACCACAAACAGAAGATATTGCACTTGGGAGTTGAACTCCTTAAAGAAGATGGTGGTGCTTGCACACACACAGGCAAACACAAACACACACACACACACACACACACACACACACACACACAAACAAACACACACACATGCACACAGTGACCACACACACATGCACACACACACACACACACACACACACACACACACACACACACACACACACACACACACACACACACATGCACGCCACAGACATAGGAAGTTAGGTAGGTATTCCCTGATAAATACATTTGCTCACACAAATGTATGCTGTTGCAGCAAAGTGAGGTGATATCTACATGTGGCAGTGATAATGCTAACATAATCTGATCAAGGACTTTAATTGTGATCAGTAGTCTCTGCTTATTGTGGTGAATTAAAGCATTTAATTGCATGAATGTTTATTGAAGAATCTGAACAGTTTGAATAGAACAGGGAGTATTCAAAATTCATATCATAGCATTGTCTACCTCAAATTCCTGGACTTTGATTTAAAGATACATAATGAAAGTGGTTCAAATGTTTAAAGTGCCAGAGTTTATGTGATCCAAGTTGGATACAATCTTTAAAATGCCATGTCGTTTTATTTTCAGAGTTATTTTGCACAGCATGAAGGAAGTCTGAATTCATGGCTGCCTTGCTGTCGGTGATCGTTGGGTGGCTGTCCACGAGCTTTGTTCCAAAGAGCAAGTACAATGTGCCTCTGCCTCCACAATGCCATCTAGTTCTCACAGAAAGGGAACTTTCCAATAGACCCATCTTCATCATAGGTGACGTGCATGGATGCTATGAAGAGCTTCGTCATCTGATCTTCAAAGCTAGGAATATTCACAGCAACACTCTGTTCATATTTGTAGGAGATCTTGTAAACAAGGGACCCAAAAGTGCCGAAACACTATCCCTGATTCGCTGTCTCAATGCCAATGGGGACGGCTACAGCGTGAGGGGCAACCATGACGAAGTGATCCTTCGAGAGAGCTTGCACCTCGAGGCTGATCCTGAGTATGAGCCTGTGGCAAAGTACAAGTGGATCAGCGCCATTTCAGTTGAGGACTTGGCCTTCCTGAAAAGCCTGCCATACTCCATAAGCATCCCCAGTCATGAGGCCATTGTGGTGCATGCAGGGGTCGTGCCAGGAATTCCTCTCCAGTTCCAGAACCTGGTGAACCTGGTCAGCATGCGAAACCTTGTCCAGGAGGACTACTTTGAGGGCAGGGGTCTTCTGGCGCTGAGTGATCTGGATGAAGGGTTGGCCTGGGGACAGTTCTGGCCAGGCCCGGAGCATGTATATTTTGGCCATGATGCTAGGAGGGGGCTGCAGGAGTATGCCTTTTCCACAGGGTTGGACACAGGCTGTGTGTATGGAGGGGAACTAACAGGAGTGTTTCTGGATCCCACTAAGACCAGTCAGTTCCTCAGTGTGAAAAGTTTCCAGAAGTACAAGAAGGCTGATTATAATCGAAGCACCCTGTCACCACTGACCTCTTAGGTTGGCATGATCATGTTGGTAGGAAAAATTCCCCTTGCCTGCCTGAAAATATTTTGGTGTGATTGGAAGAGACCTGTAATGGGCACCATTTGTGAACTTACAGCTGCCTTTCTCAACTTGTGGACATCGTGAGGTGGTGTTGTATTAGCTCAGCGTTAATCATCATATTTTGTGGAGGGCACATCTCTGTTTTGAACGAGGAATCCTCAGTGCAAATATGATTGTGGAAGCATGTGTGTGTGTGAGCATTTGTGTGTGTGTGTGTGTGTGTGTGTGTGTGTGTTTGAGAGTATGAATATGTGCGAGTGCAAGTATGTTTAAATGAATATGTGAGTATGTGTGTGTATGTGTGTGTGTGTGTGTGCGCGCGTGCGTGTGTGTGTGTGTGTGCATGCATGCCTAATTATGAGCATAACACTATTAACAGTAAGTAATGCTTTTCAAGGCCAGTTACATGTTTGCATGTGGTACGTTGTGTCCATTAAGTCATGCTGCATGGACCATTTTCATGAGGTGATGTCACTTTATGCAAGGTAAAGGCACACAGAAACTGATTCTGTTATTCAGATGTATTGATGGAATCCAGTATTTTATCTTTTTGCTATTTCTTTTTTTTCCACTTGAGTTGTACAAATTATAGCAGTAGTGATGAGGTACTGCTTTATTTGATGGCAGATTGCATTGTTCTCTAGGACACTTCACACTGATCGTCATAGACTGTGAATCTGTTAATTTTCTTTTTCTGTTGCATAATCTACTGTTGATTTATTTGATGTATCAGTCTCATTAAAGATGTAATCCTGCTTGAATTTGACTTTTCGAGTAACTCATGCTGATAATACTTACAGTTACAATCTACTTTAACTTTGCGATTGTGCATGTTTATAAAGAAGTTGCTTTTTAGCAAGGTAAATATTTTGTGTCGGTGTATTATGTAAAGATGTGTTACTGAAACCATAAATGCATGAAACGTGATTTCATGTAATGTGCAATCCTGTACAAGGGAATTGCTCAAGGTGCACATAGGTCTGATTGTTGACAAGTCTATCTGAACAAGCACATCTCAAGAATCTTTGAAATCCTTGTTGCGGCATGGTTGCCAGAAGCAACTCGGGCAAAGAATTTCATTCAAGCGGACCAGCAGCCAAAGATGCTTTTAGACCAAACTGTTTTTGGACAAGATCTGACGAGATGGATGGAAGCAGAGTGTACAATTCTGTCATATTTGTGTTTCCATACAATGTGTTGAGCATGTCAGTGGAGCCAAGTTGTATCTGGATGCACATTTTTTAATGGCTTGCTTTTTTGGTCACAAACTTTCTTTTATGCTCAAGGTGAGTGATCCTATCTTGATTTCATGATTGTCATGCCATTGTATGTAATATTGCACAGAGCTGTACAATATGACCAGTCTAGAACTGAAAACAAAACGAATAAAAAATTGGTGCCCAAAAAGAACAACGAATGATTGTGTGTTATGGCAGTGTGCTCTATGATGATGGTGATGTTTTTTGTACTCAT
>JAWQFJ010014765.1:2500-10774 GCA_034096865.1 Theodoxus fluviatilis | reverse complement strand
AACAGAACACAGACAGACAGACAGAGCAGGACAGACAGACAGACAGACAAGACAGGACAACACAGACGCACAGACAGACAGACAGACAGACAGACCGACAGACAACAGAACACAACACGACACACAACAGACACACACACACACACACGACAGACAGGCACAGACAGGGACAGACAGACACAAGACACACAGACAGACAGACAGACAGACACACAGGACAGACACACAGACAGACAGGACACTCAGACGGTAGACACAAGACAGACAGACAGACAGACAGACATACAGACAGACAGACAGACAGACAGACAGGGCAGGCACGCAACCAGGCAGACCATCGCACATTCATTTGGGTCATACACACCACACATTTTTTGGGGAAAAAAGGAAAGCCTTCGTAACCTTCAAAGAACACCACCAGTACATTTGCATGTGACGCGACGTAGAAAGCATGTCTCCCTGGATAGTTGTCTTGCATTACCTTTCTGTGCAGCCTTTTCAATCTGTCTCCATTTATCTTTCAATCCAACGAATCAGTAATAGGGGCCTTCTCTCCCTCTCTCTCTCTCTCTACTCTCTCTCTCTCTCTCTCCTCGCTCTCTTTCTATCTCTCTCCCCCCTCTCTCTCCGCCTCTATCTCTCTCTTCTCTTTCTCTCTCTCTCTGTCCTCTCTCTCTTTCTATCTCTCTCTCTTCTCTCTGGCTCTCTGTCTCTCTGTTCTCTCTCTCCTCTCTCTACACTCTCATTCTCACTCTATCTCTTCTGTCGATCTGTCTGTCAGTCTGTTCTGTCTGTCCTGTCTGTCTGTCTGTGCGTCTGTGGTCGCTGTCGCTTGTCGTACTGTCTGTCTGTCTGTCTGTGCTGTCTGTCTGTCATGCTGTGTGTCATCCGCCTGCCTGTCGTGTGTCTCTGCTGCTGTGTCTGCCTGTCTGTCTGTCTGTCTGTCGTGTGCTGTTTTGTCTGTCTGCCTGTGCTCTCCTGTCTGTTTCTTTCGCTCCCGTCTCTGTGCATGCTCTGTCGTCTGTCTGTCTGTCTGTTGTCTGCGTCTGTGTCTGTCTCGTATGTCGTGGCTGACGTATCATGTCCTGTCTGTCTGCTGCCTGCCTGGTCTGCTGTCTGTCAGTCAGTCCTGTCATGTCCTGTCTGGTCTGTTCTGTCTGTCTGTTGTCTGTCTGTCTGTCTGTCTGTCCTGTCTGTCTGTCTTCTGTCTGTCGTCTGTGTGTGTCTGTCTGTGGTGCTGCTGTCTGTCTGTCTGTTTGTCTGTCTGTCTGTCTTTGTGTGTGTGTGGTCCTGTCTGGCCTGTCGGCTGTCTGTTATGTCTCCCGTGTGCCTGTCCCGTTGTCTGTCTGTCTGTCTGGTCTGTCTGTCTGGTCTCTCTGTCTGGTCTGTCTGTACTGTCTGTCTGTCTGTCTGTGTGTCTGTCTGTGGTGTCTGTCTGTGGTGTCTGTCTGATCTGTCTGTCTGTCTGTCTGTCTGGTCTGTCTGTCTGTTCTGTCGAGTCTGCCTGCCTGTGCCTGTCTGTCTGTCTGTGTGTCTGTCTGTCTGTCTGTCTCTCTGTCTGTCTGTCTGTCTGTCTGTCTGTCTGTCTGTCTGTCTGTCTGTCTGTCTGTCTGTCTGTCTGTCTGTCTGTCTGTCTGTCTGTCTGTCTGTCTGTCTGTCTGCCTGCCTCACTCTCTCTTTCTCTCTTTCTTTCTCTCTCTCTCTCTCTCTCTCTCTCTCTCTCTCTCTCTCTCTCTCTCTCTCTCACGCTCACAACTCATTGCGTTCTGTAAGCTGAACAAGGGTTTTGATTAAGTGTCTTGCCTGACCTCAGGCAAGAGTAAGAAAGCAAGGAGGGGTGGGGGGAAGGGAGTGGGGCGAAGGGAGTGGGGGGAAGAATGTGGGGGGGATGATGGAAAGGAGGGAGGGAGAGGGAGGAGTGACGTCTAAAAGGAGGTTTACGTCACAGGGAAGCCATGTTGTCCGCCTTCCCGCTTGAGTAAGTCTCCTCTTTCTTCTCCCGTGCTTCCTCTTTCTGCTGTGGCCTCCCCCCTCCCCCCCTCCCTCATCTCCTTTTCTGCCCTCTCCCCCTGGCTCCGTCTCTGTCTCTCCCCCTCCCCCCTCCCCCCTCCCCCAATCTCCCTTATCTTTCTTCCCTCTCCATCTTCCTCCCAGGTAGCGGGAAAAGGCGAGTGTAGCTGTAAGTCATTGCTCGGGGTTGAAGCGGGAGGCAGTCTCTTCCTGCTCTCCCAGTGTCGCCACGTCCTGCTCCAGCCTGCCCTGACAGTGTCCCTCCCTGCCGCCCTGTCTCTCTCCCTTGCCCTGCCTCGCTGCCGCCCTGCCTCTCTCCCTTGCCCTGCCTCGCTGCCGCCCTGCCTTGCAGCAGTCCTGGCAACTCCGCCTGCCCGGACTGTCCTCACAGCAATGGCGTCTGACCAGGCGGATTTGCCGTGACCTCAGCAGGACACAGTCTCGTGTCAGGCCACCGCTGTCATTCTGCAATCAACGCCCCCTGGTGAGCCTTCTGAAATCACTGTGAGTCCAGTTACCTCCCTTTGTCGCCTCTCTTCCCGCTGCCTGCCCGAGCAGACGTCCCGTCCTCAGTGGTTCCCGTGGGACAGTGACGTCACGAACACGTAGTGGCGTCATTGACTGTCAGTGACGTCAAAAACACGACATTACATCATTGCCAGCAAGCGTTGCCCCAGACTGGCAGCGTGGAGTGTTTCTATGGTTACGTCAGGCCCATTGAACTCGGTCTGGACGGAGTTGACTGTCGTACCATCACATCGTCCCCGGTCATCGTCGTCTGTGTCATCGCCATGGAAACACGCAGACGTCAGTGACGTTCGTCGTTCGGAGTTGCCGCCCCTATCTTCTAAAAAGAGCAGTCACATTAAGCTGACTACAGCCTCATGCTGACTACAGTCTCATGCTGACTACAGCCTTATGCTACCCTCAGCCTTATGCTGACAACAGTCTGATGCTGACTACAGCCCTTCTTGTCGAGGAGCAGCCAGGCTTCCGACTACAGGACCCCAGCACGTCCAGCTGCCGAGCTTGTAGCTGATCTTTGACCTGCAGAGAGGCTGAGCGTCCATCGAAAGGACAGGTCTTGTCTTCAAGAACAAACAAACAACCAGCCAGCCAGCCCGCCAGATAGACAGAGAGACAGATACACAGACAGACAGACAGACAGACAGACAGACAGACAGACAGACAGACAGACAGACAGACAGACAGACAGACAGACAGACACACAGACAGACACACAGACAGACAGACACACAGACAGACAGACAGACAGACACACAGACACACAGACAGACAGACAGACAGACAGACAGACAGACAGACAGACAGACAGACAGACAGACAGACAGACACACACACACACACACACACACACAGACAGACAGACAGACACACACACAGACAGACAGACATACAGACAGACAGACACAGACAGACAGACAGACAGACAGCCAGCCAGCCAGCCAGCCAGCCAGACAGACAGACAGACAGACAGCCAGCCAGCCAGCCAGCCAGCCAGCCAGCCAGACAGACAGACAGACAGACAGCGTGCGACTTGCCCTCTCTCTCTCGAAGCACATCTTGACCTCCACGGAAGACGCTGCCAGTACGACAGGACGCTGTTCACCTTCTTCTGTGACGTCATCGTCCAGCACGTCCTCATCTGCTTTCTCTTCGGCATCGACATTTTTCATCGTCGGTCATCGTGACTCCCGCGTCGTCGTCTGAAGTCGTGAAACGACGGGAGCGTTGCGTTTCGTGGCGGCCATCTGTGTCCCCGCCATCGAGTGCGGCTCGCCTGTGAGCTGGACAGACCACTGCTCTCACGCCTGGTCGGGCATTCCGCCTGTTCGGATATCCAGACAGCCCCCCCCCTATGCCCCCTCCTCCTTCCATCACAACCCCCACCCATCCCCATCACCCCCCACCCTCCCACCCCCACCCCTCCACTTCCACCCCCCACGTCTTTTCTGAGGGCAACATACGTGGTGGAGAGGAAATCTACTTACTGTCGTCAGCTGTGACTGTCTAGTGCGTCAGGACCTGACAGCGTGCAGTGTTAACCCGCCCCCTCCTTTGACCACCCGCCCCCTCCTTTGACCACCCGCCCCCTCCTTTGACCACCCGCCCCCTCCTTTGACCACCCGCCCCCTCCTTTGACCACCCGCCCCCTCCTTTGACCACCCGCCCTCTCCTTTGACCACACGCCCTCTCCTTTGACCACCCGCCCCCTCCTTTGACCACCCGCCCTCTCCTTTGACCACCCGCCCCCTCCTTTGACCACCCGCCCCCTCCGTTGACCACCCGCCCTCTCCTTTGACCACCCGCTCCCTCCTTTGACCACCCGCCCCCTCCTTTGACCACCCGCCCCCTCCTTTGATCACCAGCCCCCTCCTTTGACCACCCGCTCCCTCCTTTGACCACCCGCCCCCTCCTTTGATCACCAGCCCCCTCCTTTGACCACCCGCTCCCTCCTTTGACCACCCGTCCCCTCCTTTGACCACCCTCCCCCTCCTTTGACCACCCGCCCCCTCCTTTGACCAACCGCCCCCTCCTTTGACTACCCGCTCCCTCCTTGGCCACCCGTCCCCTCCTGTGTCCACCCGCCCCCTCCTTTGACCAACCGCCTCCTCCTTTGACGACCCGCCCCCTCCTTGGCCACCCGCCCCCTCCTTTGACCAACCGCCCCCTCCTTTGACTACCCGCCCCCTCCTTGGACACCCGCCCCCTCCTTTGACCACCCGCCCCCTCCTTTGACCACCCGCCCCCTCCTGTGTCCACCCGCCCCTTCCTTTGACCACCCGTCCCCTCCTGTGTCCACCCGCCCCCTCCTGTGACTACCCGCCCCCTCCTTGGCCACCCGCCCCCTCCTTTGACCACCCGCCCCCTCCTTTGACCACCCGCCCCCTCCTGTGTCCACCCGCCCCCTCCTTTGACCACCCACCCCCTCCTGTGTCTACCCGCCCCCTCCTTTGACCACCCGCCCCCTCCTGTGTCTACCCGCCCCCTCCTTTGTCCTGTGTCCACCCGCCCCCTCCTTTGACCACCCGCCCCCTCCTTTGACCACCCGCCCCCTCCTGTGTCCACCCGCCCCTTCCTGTGTCCACCCGCCCCCTCCTGCCCTCAAAAACTTCCCCTCCCGCTGACAAATGCCTCCACTGTCCCCATAACTGTCCCCATAACTGTCCCATAACTGTCCACATAACTGTCCCATAACTGTCCCCATAACTGTCCCCATAACTGTCCCCGTAACTGTCCCCATAACTGTCCCCATAACTGTCCCCATAATTGTCCCCATAACTGTCCCCAGTAAATAGGCTCACCTCTATCCTCCAGGTCATCTAATATTTTACCTCAATCATTTCCGCCCAATAATTTTTTTCCTATAAAAGACTTAATGATTCTTCTGAATAATTTGCATCATAACTTCCCTGTTAAAAATATCCTCATCTCTTGACCCCAGTAACCGTGCCCCACTCCAACCCAAGTCCCCACGGCTCTTACACGTAAAACTATAAATAAATAAATAAAAACAAACAAACAAACAAACAAACGCATCCCCACGAATTTACTCGTTACTTCCCCCCTACAATTCCCTTCAACATTTGCTCACCTGAAATTGCCCCCCAGTTAGTGCCCCGTCAGTCCTGGTCTTTCGCCCCCCAAAACTGCATTGCCCCTTCCTACAGGTTTTACCTATTGCTCCCCATAACTGCTTTGCCCCCATAACTGCACTGCCCCCATTACTGCACTGCCCCCCATAACTGCACTGCCCCCATAACTGCACTGCCCCCCATAACTGCACTGCCCCCCATAACTGCACTGCCCCCCATAACTGCACTGCCCCCCATAACTGCATTGCCCCGTGCATTTCCCGGTTGTGCCCAGTAACTAAAACCCCAGCACCACAGCCCACAGGTTTTCCCATTGTTACCTGTAGCAAGTGCCCCACATCTTGACACAATAATCCCCCAACCACTGACTTCCCTGTCTTGCCATCCTCTCTGGGCCCATTTCTTGTCTGATCATCCACTGACCCCTACTGACCCCTCATTTACCTGCCTTTCACCCCCCCTCGTTACCCCCACCCACTTCTTCCCCCATTCTCAGCCGACTTTTTATCCCTTTTTACCTCTCATTCATAACTACTTATTCCTACCCTCGTTTGCCCCCCGTGCCCCCCGTGCTATCCGCACCCCCCGTGAACCCCGTGCTATCCGCACCCCCAGTGCCCCCCGCACCCCCGTAAACCCGGTGCCCCCGTGCCATCCGCACCCCCGTGCCCTCACATCCCCGTGCTCCCCGAGTCCCCCGTGCCATGGATGCCCATGACGCACTGCAAACCAAAGCCTTGATGGCTTACATCTTCCTGTGTGTGCACAGCTCTATGACGTCATGCAGGCCTTCCTCGGACAACGCCCTACCCCGCACAGGTACATGTCACTTTCTCTACCCTGTCTCCACCCTATGTCTGTCTTGCCCCTCCCTCTACTGTCTTTCTTGTCCGTCCCTCTGTCTAATCCTTCTGTCTCTCTTTGTCCCTCTGCCTCGTCCTTCTGTCTCTCTTTGCCCCTCTGTCTCGTCCTTCTGTCTCGTCCTTCTGTCTCTCTTGCCCCTCTGTCTCCTCCTTCTGTCTTTCTTGCACCTCTGTCTCGTCCTTCTGTCTCTCTTGCCCCTCTGTCTCCTCCATCTGTCTCTCTTGCCCCTCTGTCTTGTCCTTCTGTCTCTCTTGCCCCTCTGTCTCGTCCTTCTGTCTCTCTTGCCCCTCTGTCTCGTCCTTCTGTCTCTCTTGCCCCTCTGTCTCCTCCTTCTGTCTCTATTGCCCCTCTGTATCCTCTTTCTGTCTCTCTTGCCCCTTTGTATCCTCCGTCTGTCTCTCTTGCCCCTCTGTCTCGTCCTTCTGTCTCTATTGCCCCTCTGTCTCCTCCTTCTGTCTCTCTTGCCCCTCTGTCTCCTCCTTCTGTCTCTCTTGCCCCTCTGTCTCCTCCTTCTGTCTCTCTTGCCCCTCTGTCTCGTCCTTCTGTCTCTCTTGCCCCTTTGTATCCTCCGTCTGTCTCTCTTGCCCCTCTGTCTCGTCCTTTTGTCTCTCTTGTCCCTCTATCTCCTCCTTCCGTCTCTCTTGCCCCTCAGTCTCGTCCTTCTGTCTCTCTTGCCCCTCTGTCTCGTCCTTCTGTCTCTCTTGTTCCTCTATCTCCTCCTTCTGTCTCTCTTGCCCCTCTGTCTCGTCCTTCTGTCTCTCTTGCCCTCTGTCTCGTCCTTCTGTCTCTCTTGCCCCTCTGTCTCGTCCTTCTGTCTCTCTTGCCCCTCTGTCTCCTCCTTCTGTCTCTCTTGCCCCTCTGTCTCGTCCTTCTGTCTCTCTTGCCCCTCTGTCTCGTCCTTCTGTCTCTCTTGCCCCTCTGTCTCGTCCTTCTGTCTCTCTTGCCCTCCCTCTGTCTCGTCCTTCTGTCTCTCTTGCCCCTCTGTCTCGTCCTTCTGTCTCTCTTGCCCTCCCTCTGTCTCGTCCTTCTGTCTCTCTTGCCCCTCTGTCTCGTCCTTCTGTCTCTCTTGCCCCTCTGTCTCGTCCTTCTGTCTCTCTTGCCCCTCTGTCTCGTCCTTCTGTCTCTCTTGCCCCTCTGTCTCGTCCTTCTGTCTCTCTTGCCCCTCTGTCTCCTCCTTCTGTCTCTCTTGCCCCTCTGTCTCCTCCTTCTGTCTCTCTTGCCCCTCTGTCTCGTCCTTCTGTCTCTCTTGCCCCTCTGTCTCGTCCTTCTGTCTCTCTTGCCCCTCTGTCTCCTCCTTCTGTCTCTCTTGCCTCTCTCTCTTGCCCCTCTGTCTCGTCCTTCTGTCTCTCTTGCCCCTCTGTCTCCTCCTTCTGTCTCTCTTGCCCCTCTGTCTCGTCCTTCTGTCTCTCTTGCCCCTCTGTCTCCTCCTTCTGTCTCTCTTGTCCCTCTGTCTCCTCCTTCTGTCTCTCTTGCCCCTCTGTCTCGTCCTTCTGTCTCTCTTGCCCCTCTGTCTCCTCCTTCTGTCTCTCTTGCCCCTCTGTCTCGTCCTTCTGTCTCTCTTGCCCCTCTGTCTCCTCCTTCTGTCTCTCTTGCCCCTCTGTCTCGTCCTTCTGTCTCTCTTGCCCCTCTGTCTCCTCCTTCTGTCTCTCTTGCCCCTCTGTCTCGTCCTTCTGTCTCTCTTGCCCCTCTGTCTCGTCCTTCTGTCTCTCTTGCCCCTCTGTCTCCTCCTTCTGTCTCTCTTGCCCCTCTGTCTCCTCCTTCTGTCTCTCTTGCCCCTCTGTCT
>JAWQFJ010014764.1:12500-15000 GCA_034096865.1 Theodoxus fluviatilis | reverse complement strand
ACACACACACACATAAACACACACTCGTGCGCGTGCACACATACATACAGACACACACACACACGTATACGCATGCACACACACACGCAGACACGCACGCACACACACGCATACACACACAACCACACACGCACAAACACACACACACACACACACACACACACACACACACACACACACACACACACACACACACACACACGTACATTTATACACAGGCGGTGGGACAGATACAGAGACAGAAAGAGTCGTCGACAGAAGCACATGCAGAGAGAGAGAGAGACAGACAGAGAGAGAGAGACAGACAGAGAGACAGAGACAGAGAGAGAGGACAGACAGACACAGAGAGAGAGAGACAGAGAGAGAGAGAGACAGAGAGAAAGAGAGACTTAGAGAGAGGGAGAGAGAGAGACAGACACAGATAGAGAGAGAGAGAAACACTGAAAGACAGGCAGACAGACAGACAGACAGACAGACAGACAGACGGACGGACGGACGGACGGACGGACGGACGGACGGACGGACGGACGGACAGACAGACAGACAGACAGACAGACAGACAGACAGACAGACAGACAGACAGACAGAGACATACATAGAGAAGGACAGACGCAGAGAGAGGCAGAGAGAGGAACAGACAGGGAGAACTGAATTGAACTGAACTGAATTGGTTTATTGTCAGGCCGACAGCCCATACAGACCTTGTGGTTTACCACACATATGTACAAGGGAAAAAAGGGATAATAATAAACCACAAAGGACAAGCATTGACAAATATCAAGTACATGTGCATTTACATGTATTTACCATGGTTCTTTCGAATGACTGTACGTGATTTTGTTGTGTACTGAAGTACATGAAGCTCAAACGATGGACATGACATGTATAGACGAGTCAGCACTGGAATTTGCACTAATTATCTTCTCTCGTTGTGCAAAAGCACAGTATATGTACATAGCTACATTTCGTGACAAATCTATGTTGCATCCTTTCACTAGGGTACTGCATTATCTCTTTACGCTGTCACTTAGGTACTGTGCGAGATATTTACGTCTTATGTCATCATATAGCTTACAATAGACGTGGAAATGTTTTCCATCTTCTATTTCATTGCAGAATGGACATTTTTGTTCTTCTTTGTCTTTGAGCACATATTGTTGATTAATTTTCAAATAATGTATCTCAAATCTAAATCGCATAAGGCTATCCCTACACAATTTTATTGTAACACAATTAAGTTATTTCTCTAGACCGAACATCTTCTTAAAGGAAGCATACCATACAAATCTAGGGCTGCATTTGTTTCTTTCATCCCATCTTTGTCTGTAGTAACCTCTGCTTAACATTATTCCGGAAGTAATTCTCATTTCCTACTCCGCCATTCTACCATATATAACCAAAACCTAACTGATAAAGTGTATTTCTCATCAAGCATGTCCAATTTATATTTTCGGGGACATTACAGTTTTGGAGCATTTCATAAGCTTGTCTTGGTAGCCAATGAAGCGGCTTTTTGTGCAACCTGAGCCAATACTTTATGGCTGTGATGGTGGTATTAATTATCAGAGGATACCTTCCGAGTTATCCACATACTGAATGGTTTGGAGTTCTCACGTCCATCCCCATGAACTTTTTACACGCAAAGGCGTGTGCATTTTCTATCTTATCTCTGCTAGTTAGGCCCCATATTTCTGAACCGTAACATAATGTAGGCTGTATCTGAGAATCAAATAGTCGGTAAAAAACCTGCTGGGTTAGAGTTGTGGAGGCTCCACATTGCTTTGAACACATGTATACTTTTCTGTTTGCCTTTTGTAGCTGTCACTTCAAGAGACGCAGTCAGATATAATTTAGTTGTAAAGAAAAGTCCTAGTATTTGAAGCTGTTTACCACTTCTAATCTAGAATTTTGTAGGTACCATCTCTCTTCTTCTGCCAAGTGACATCCTTTCCGAAAGATCATAATTTTCGTTTTTCCAGTATTAACAGTAAGACCAAGCTTTTCCGACACACGTGCAAGGCGGTCCAGCTGGTTCAGAAGTCCACTCGGTGTTGTGGATAGTAATTCCACATCATCAGCAGAAAGTAGTGCAAATATTTCTGACATTCCATGCATCGTCTGGATGCCATGTTTGCCATGTGCACGTACATAATCAGCGACACAATTAATATACATTAAAAATAAGGAAAGAAAGAGCGAGAGAGAGAAAGAGGCAGACAGACAGACACACAGACACACAGACACACAGACAGACACACAGACTGACACACAGACAGAGATAGACAGACACACAGACAGACACACAGACAGACAGAGATAGACAGATAGAGGGACAGGCAGGGAGAGAGACAGAGAAAGGGACAGAGAGGCAGATAGAGAGACAGAGAGAAATATACAGAGAGACAAAATGATAAAGACAGATAGAGAAAGAGAATGAGAAAGACAGACATACATATATATAGAGAGAGAGGCAGACAAACAGACAGACAGACAGAAAGAC
>JAWQFJ010014764.1:7500-10000 GCA_034096865.1 Theodoxus fluviatilis | reverse complement strand
TACATGTGATTGGAGAATTATTGCAGCAAGTATAAAAAACCCTGCCGGCGGTTGCTCAGCGCGCGCGCAGAAGTTACCACCAGCCACGCCAGACCAGCATGCCGTTTGGAAAAACGAGCGTTTTCAGTTTCCACGCCGTTTTGAAAGAACAAGAAGTCTCTGCTGCATGCTAATTGAAGAGTCAGCGCACCATGCCGTTTTTGAGGAGCGAGCGGTCTCCGAATCCCCCATCGTACAAGTTTCCACCACGCTTCCACACCGTTTCGACGACCCAGCGTCCACAAGTGCACGTCAGCTCCGTCGCCTCCACAAGTGCACGTCGTCTCCCCACGCCTGCACGTCGCGTCTACCACGTGTTCGAGTCTACGGAGCTTCTCTCCCCACGCCTCCAACGTCGAGCTTGCCCTTCTGAAAACTATGGAGTGTCTCAACGCACACCGAGCTCGCCTGTCCGAGCGAAACGCCACGTTTCTTCGTTGCTTGTGTCCCCGTTGTCCCCCTGTTCCCCTTTCTCCCACCCCCCTCTCTCCCTCGCCATGCAGTGTTATCGAAAACCACTGCTACGAGTGTCTCAAAGGTGTGAGCCTTTGTGAAAGCGGTATTCGTGTGAAGGCGAGTTAGCCACCTTGTTCCAGAAATTACCATGTGTTTTCGTCGGACACCATCTTCAAGACAGTTAAGTACAAATTTGATTGGTTGGCAGGTCACAGCAGTTTATCTTATATTGAAGATTGAATTTAATTATCATTATTAACCATTTATTTATCCATGCTTAGCGTTGTTAGGCGAAATTAAATGATTTATTTTTGACCTGTGTCCTCACCGTCTTTCTATTTGTGATCCGTTATTGATAGAACCAATGCGTGAGATAGTGTTGCGAGTTTGATTGTGTGAGTGTGCATTTCCCTAGACCATCATTAGAAACGAGCTAAGTCAAGACAAGTCAAAGTCAAGACGAAATATCAAATTCGTAACACAGCTATAAAAGCAAACAGACCTGCACACAGACGTACGACGGATGGACAGTCGGACGGACAGACAGACAGACATACACACATATAGACAAACAGTCAGACAATCAGACAGACAAACATATTGACAGTCACACGCAGAAAAACAGACACACAGACAGTCAAGCATACAAACAAGAACAGACAGAGAAATTAACAGACACAGAAACAGTGATACACATACTGATACTAAGACCGTGACACAGATACAGATACAACATCACAAAGACAGTGACACAGGGGCACAGAAACAGAAAAGGGTAGGCGAATCCTTAGGAGGAGGCCTGAAACATTCAGAAACTCATCGATGCAGAGAAGCTAACTCACTTTTTCGTCTGCACACGAAGACAAGAGCCACCAGCACCGCCAGAGTGGAAACCAGGAGTCCGACCGACAGAGCGACGATAACCAGGGGTGAGGTGGCTGTAGGGAAGGTCAGAAAGAAGACGCTGTTGAGGCGTCATCCCAACAAACTGCCCCTGTGCTTTGTGACAAGGAAAGTGTCCATTGCCTGACGTGCTTTGTATGTGTCCCCACGCGCTCACAAGCACACACACACGCACGCACACACACACAAACACACACACATGCACACACACATACACACACACACACAAACACACACACACACACAAACATTCACACACATACGCACACACACATACATGCAAGCACACACACACACACAAACACACACACATACACACATTCACACACACATGCACACACACAAACACACATACACAGACACACACATATACACACATGAACACACACACATGCACACATATAAACGCACACACACACAAACACACACACACATGCACACACATATACACACACACATACACACACACACACGTACATGCACACACAAATACACACAAATACACACACACACATTTTCACACACACATACAAGCACACACACACACACACACACACACAGACACGCACACACGCACGCTCTTTCTCTCTCTCTCTCTCTTCACTTCTCTCTCTCTTCTTTCTCTTCTCTCTCTCTTCTCTCTCTCTCTCTCTCTCGCCCTCTTTTCGTCTATTTGTCTCTGTCTCTCTCTGTCTCTCTCTCTCTCTCTCTCTCTCTCTCTCTCTTTCTCTCTCTCTCTCTCTCTCCCTCTGTTCGTCTCTCTGTCTCTGTCTCTCTCTGTCTCTCTCTTTCTGTCTCTCTTTATCTCTGTCTCTCTCTCTCTCTCCCTCTTTTCGTCTCTCTGTCTCTCTCTGTCTCTCTCTGTCTGTCTCTCTCTACCTCTGTCTCCCTTTCTGTATCTATCTCTCTCTCTCTCTCTCACACACACACACACACACACACACACACATAAACACACACACACATATATATATATATATATATATATATATAAACACAAAAACACACGCACGCAAACACACACACACATTCAGGGGCAAAAATAACTTGGAGAAACTTCACAGAGAAGAAATGACCGGAGAAGAAATACCAGAGAAGTGAT
>JAWQFJ010014764.1:0-2500 GCA_034096865.1 Theodoxus fluviatilis | reverse complement strand
GCCAAGGTGACCACGTCATCCGGATCAAACGCGACGACTCCCCTGACGTTGTCCGTCAGGAAACCCCCCAGCGTGCTCACCCCCGTTCCGTCCTTCTTGACGGATCTGAGCGAAGAGCTAAGCAGAAGAAAGAAGGCATGAAGTCGTTAACCGAACTCCTGTCTGTCGTCGACCTGGTTCGCTGTGAAGGCGTCCTCACACAAAGCAATTAAACCTGCCAGTAAATTCACCAAGCTTCAAAGCATTACGTTTTTCGTGACGACTTTTAATACTACGATTTATTAAACAACTTACTTGATAACAAATTCTTACATGAAAACTTCGAAACAGCACACACGTTTTTAGTTTCTCTCTTGCATTTTCATTGGTTGAAGTGCTTGACACGGTTTTGACTGGCTGCAACAGGCAGCCTACTTATCCAAGTCTCTTGGCAACATGGATGCATGGATGGATGGATGGATGGATGGATCGATGGATACATCGATTGATGGATGGATGGATGGATGTTGGATGGAAGGATGGGTGGATTGATAGATGGATGTTGGATGGATGGATGGATGGATTAATGGATGGATGGATGGATGGATGGATGGATGTTGAATGGATGGATGGATGGATGGATGGATGGATGGATGGATGGATGCATGCATGCATGGATGCATGGATGGATGGGTGGGTGGTTGGATGGATTTATGTATGGATGGGTGGGTGGATGGATGGAGTTATGTATGGGCGGAAGGATGGATGGATGGATTTATCTATGGATGGATGGATGGATGGATGGATTTATGTATGGACGGATGGATGGATGGATGTTGGATGGATGAATGGATGGACGGATGGATGGATGGATGGATGTTTGATGGATGGATGGATGGATGTTGAATGGATATATGGATGGATGGATGCTGGATGGTTGGATGGATGGATGGATACATGCATGCATGGACTGATGCAAGGGTGGATGGATGGATAGATGTTGGATGGATGCATGGATGGATGTTAGATGGATGCATGGATGGATGTTTGATGGATGCATGGATGGATGTTGGATGGATGGATGGATGGATGGATGGATGGATGGATGGATGGATGCATGGATGCATGGATGCATGGATGCATGGACGGATGCATGGCTGGATGATGGATGGATGGATGAATTGATGGATGGGTGGATAGATGTTGGATGGATGGATGGATGGATGGATGAATGGATGGATGCATGGATGCATGGACGGATGCATGGCTGGATGTTGGATGGATGGATGAATTGATGGATGGATGGATGGATGTTGGATGGATGGATGGATGTTGGATGGATGGATAGATGGATGTTGGATGGATGGATGGGTGAATGGATGTTGGATGGATGGATGGATGGATGTTCAATGGATGTATGGATGGATTAATGCATCGATGGATGTTGAATGGATGTTGGGTGGATGCATGAATGGATGGTGGATGGATGGATGGATGGACGGATGAATAGATGGATGGATGGATGTTGGATGGATGGATGGATGCATGGATGGATGCATGGATGGATGCATGGATGGAAGGATGGATGCATGGATGAATGCATGGATGGATGCATGGAAGGATGTTGGATGGATGGATGGATGGATGGATGAATGCATGGATAGATGTTGGATGGTTGGATGGATGGATTAATGGATGGATGCATGGATGGATGCACGGATGGATGCATGGATGGATGGATGAATGCATGGATGAATGTTGGATGGATGGATGGATGCATGGATGGATGCATGGATGGATGTTGGATGGATGGATAGATGAATGAATGCATGGATGGATGTTGGATGGATGGATGATGGATGGATGGATCGATGGATGAATGGATGGATGGATGTTGGATGGATTCTGAATGGATGGATGGATGGATGGATGGATTGACGGACGGATGGATGGATGGATGGATGAATGAGTGGGTGGATGGATATTGGATGGGTGGATATTGGATGGATGGATGAATATTGGATGAATGGACGGATGGATGGATGTTCAATGGACGGATGGATGGATGTTGGATGGATGGATAAATGGATGGATGGATAGATGGATGGATGGATGGATGGATGGATGGATGGATGGATGGATGGATGGATGGATGGATGGATGGATGGATGGATGGATGGATGGATGGATGGATGGATGGATGGATGGATGGATGGATGGATGGATGGATGTTGGATGGATGGATGGATGGATGGATGTTGGATGGATGGATGGATGGATGGATGGGTGGATGGATAGATGAATGGATGGATGTTGGATGGTTTGATGGGTGGATGTTGGATGGATGGATGGATGGATGGATGAATGGATGGATGGATGGATGGATGGATGGATGAATGGATGGATAGATGGATGGATGGATGGATGGATGGATGTTGGATGGATGGATGGATAGATGGACGGATAGATGGATGTTGGATGGATGGATGGGTGGTTGGATGGATGGTTGGATGGATGGATG
>JAWQFJ010014763.1:15000-18251 GCA_034096865.1 Theodoxus fluviatilis | reverse complement strand
CTCCATCCGTCCGTCCCTCCATCCGTCCGTCCGTCCGTCCGTCTGTCTGTCTGTCTGTCTGTCTGTCTGTCTGTCTGTCTGTCTGTCTGTCTGTCTGTCTGTCTGTCTGTCTGTCTGTCTGTCTGTCTGTCTGTCTGTCCATCAGTCCGTTCGTCCTTCCGTCCGTCCGTCAGCCCGCCCGCCCGCCCGCCCGCCCGTCCGTCCGTCGGTCCATCTGTCCGTCTGTCTCTGTCTGTCTGTCTGTCTGTCTGACCGTCCGTCCGTCTGTCCGTCTGTCTGTCTGCTTGCCTGCCCGCTTGCCTGCCTGCCTGCCTGCCTGTCTGTCTGTCTGTCTTTCTGTCTGTCTCTTTCTTTCTCCCCCCCTCTCTCTCTCTCTCTCTCTCTCTCTCTCTCTCTCTCTCTCTCGTGTTCATAATTCCCTTGGTTGGAGAATCATTTTACACCTTTTAAGATAAGCCGTCCTCCAGCTATCTCAATGTTCTTGACGCTTATCTCGGATAATCGCCTGAACTGAGGCTGAACTCTGGTCGACTCCACTTCAGATATCTAAAACAGCCACTTTTATTGTCGTTGACTCGTGGAAAAAAGAAGACGCATTGCAAGTCGACCTGCTCGTCTGCCTCATCCGATATGTGACAAGGGAGGCAACTGTTGATGGATTGGCTAGAGCTGCTGTAGCAGCGACAGACGCACTGGCAGTGAGAGGAATATAGTTGGGACAAGAATCTTTCGAAGTTGTTGAAGACTGTGATACCCCAAGAATTTTTTTTTTCCATTTATCTCGCCAAGATTTTTACTGGAAAAGAATATTGCTGTCTGTGCTTTTTTGCTTACATCTAGTGGGACTGTCGCACATATCTATCCAACGTTGATGAAGCAGACACATCAATTCAACACGGCGCCTGAGGATATTTACCACAGCGTTGTGCCAGTTCGAGCAGTCTGTACGGGGGGTGAGACCTTTCAATTATCTAGCTACCTTCTCTTCACACCTCTACTGTTATCTATGTTAACCATTACAATCCGATAATTCGACGCTTCGTTCTCCATTTATATTCAATGGTAATTGTGACTTGTATCATCACTGCCTATCTACAAGTTAAGAAATCGAGATGACATATTGACTTCAAATAATATTGAATTCAATTTTATCTTTGGAAGATGATCCTTCTCATGCCATAGTTCCAATCTCCAGTTTATTTTAACTTCCAACGACAGACGCATTTCATAATCAGAATAGATTAGACATCCTACAGCAAATATATGAAGTGAAAATATGACCTGAAGTATTGTTTTCACTCAAGACAATGAAACCTGAACAAAACTGGCCCGTAGTGAGCGCTCTTCCAGTGCATGCAATCCCCTGTGGTGTGAGGTTAAGAGCGGAACTACCTTGTCTCTCTATGGGATTCATAAAAGGCCAATAACTAGAAACATCGAGACTCGACTTGCTCTAACTTTAACCAGTTCCAGTGATGTTGTAGTCAATGGCCTTTCATAGCCAACAAAGACCACTAGGCCGTAAAACTCAATTAACAAATGTATTCAATTTATTGTCTGCAATAAACTTACTCATGCTGGTTAGTTCTTCCGGCTGCACTTCCTGACTTCTGCTTCGGCGCTAGACTGCAGGCTAAAACTATGGTGTCACTGACATAGATGCATGAACTCGGGTGGCTAAAGCAGTAGTGCTGTTATGGCTTGCAAGCAAACGAAACCTCCCCTGGTCTCAAATGCCATAGCGTTCGCCTTTTTTGATAGTTGTATCCGTTGTTTAATACACAGTGCCTTGTACTTTGAACACTGATTAAGTGCCACCAAAGCATGCTCCTTTCAGCAGTATACTGCTTCACTCTTTTCACCAATAGTTGTGTCTCATTTTGGACGGCTTGATTCATTCAGCGGGTGTAATTCCCCTTTCTCTGGAAGCTAACATAGACCACAACAACAGGAATGATTCCCCCAAATGCATGAGCTTACATGTTTGAAAGGATGTCGTTACTCACGAAGTGAAGTTACCGTTCTCGACTCTCGGGATAGGGCATGAGGGGAGGTGGATGTGATGAAGCGGAGGAGTGGGGTAGAGCGTGGGAGGGAAGGAAGGCTGGTGATTTCTGATACAACTGCGATGTGTTTGCGCTTCTCTGCTTAAATCTAGTTACTACACCACTGCATGAACGTGATTTCGGATTCTCTGTGCAACTAAGATTGGGGTGTTGTACTGTGTCAATGTGTGGTACTGAAAAACCTCAAACTTATCAAAAAGTCGGTTCGAGTTCTTCTTTTTTAATATTTGGAGTTAAAAATAAGCAGATATGCTAATAGCAATGAGAGATCTTTGTATCATTCAAATCCACAAGTCTTGAAACTCTTGTTATGTCTCACTCCTCCGTACATACGCCGCTTTTCAAACTCACGGTGCATTAACCCGTATACAAATACACCGTCCACCTGAATAGCGACCATGCATGAGTGACTCCGTCAACTTGTCACGGCTGATTTCCTCTCAGCAAACAGTTCCATTCAGGTACGCTTCGTCGCCATTTAAGCTGTGCGCAGACTCTCATCTCTTCCATAAAGCCCGGTGGAATGTTCAACGCCATTGTCAGCCGCGCCACGTTGAGCATAACGCATTAGATCTGTTGATAGGTGCGTGCCGAGCTCCACCAAAGGCGCGGAGGCGACAGTGAACACACAGGTGACAGGTGAAGCCAGCCGCGTGGGAAGTCAAAGGGGCGTAACTGAGAATTTCATCGTCAGCGGGACAGGCATCGTAGAATCGTTGAAAAAAGGAGTTATCTCCCTTGCATTTACATTAACGTTTTTACCATGCTGTGCGCTAATGTTTCCACAAATAAAACTCGAGTTTTCAGGTGCGGTATTGCAAGTTTCACATCGTCATCGTCGTCGTCGCCGCCGTCGTTTTCGTGGCTGTCGTCGTCGTCATAGCCGTCATCGCCATTATAAAACACGACAACTTTCATCTGCACAGTTTACAACATCATGTCAAATACATCACCACCACCACCACCCCCACCACCACCACCACCACTACCACCATAACCACCACTACCACCACCGCCATTTCCACCACCACCACAACCACCACCGCCATCACCACCGCCACCACCACCACCACTACCACCACCACCATTATCATTACCACCACCACCCACACCGTCACCACCACCACCACCACTACCACCACCCCCACCACAACCACTTCCACCAACACAACCACCACCGCCATA
>JAWQFJ010014763.1:2500-10000 GCA_034096865.1 Theodoxus fluviatilis | reverse complement strand
GCTTACAAAATGGAAATGGGAGGAGATTTCCAAACCTACTCAAAGCCCTTACACCATACACTAGCCTCGTGTGAAAGTCTGCTCGAAAAGCATGGCTTCCAAGCTCGATCAGTATTCTAGTCTGGCGAAATGTCTTCTAAATATTGAAAGATGACCACAGCTTCCGTATCTCTGCCTTTAGCAAATATGTGCACCGGCATGTATTTCGTGTACGGACACAGTCCTCTTGGACACAAACGGGCGTATTTCACGACCCAGTGCCCATTTTAGAGCCTGGTATACTCCCAAGGAAAAGCAACCGTACAGTGATAAACAGGTTGCCGAAACTGCTGACTATGTGTGAACCAGGACCAGCTGAGGAAGTCAGGCAACTCTTTGTCCTTGAGTTTGCTCTCAGGTCCGGCCTTGGGAACCCTTGTCCATTCTGGCACGATACCCCTGTCTGTGAGTCTGCACGCGCTCTGCCAGGGCGGGTCTCTTTGGCACGATCGACCAAGCAGCTTCCCTTCTTGCCAGCGATCTCTGTCTTTGTACGCCATCTATCACTGGGATCGCTCATCTGGAAAACACACGCTGTTCCTGATCTGAGCTACGATCCATCGACGCTTTGCGCCAACGCCACGCTATTGATTGCGGCAGGGAGCAAGTTCAGCCTTCGTCGGGGAGACTGTTTGCCGGGTCGATTCCCATCGATCCTTTACATGCATAGACCTTCAAACTATGCAGACGTCTCGCTTCCCTTGCATATCGATCACCGTGTTTGGTATCGACCGTCTGTGTTCGGTATATCGACGGCTGGAATTTGGTTCGGATTCATTGGCACGGATCGCCTGATCGGAACACGTCTGCAGGGCATGATTCCGCTGATGAGAGAGTTCACATCGAATGCTAGATTGCGATGCCGTGTTTGGTTTGTAATGAAAAGAGGTCTTCAGGTTCTCTTTTCTGAGTAAGACCGCCATACTGCTTTTAAAGTGGTCCGCTCATGACAGCCACAGGACCGACAACGTGGATTTATGTGGAAGCCATGTTGATGACCTTCTGAATGGCAAAGTACTTGTGAGCAACTTTGTTTTTAATAGATCAGATTTCTAAAGATTATTCTCTTGAGGTTAAAGGTCATTGCTAAATAATGGAATCATTTTGTTTTCTCAATAGAATACAGTTAATCGTGATGCTCGGTTGTAGGAAGATATACAATGATCAGAAACGACCGTGAAATCGAGACCTAAACATAAATCCCCGATGCAAGTAGAACTAATTTTAGTATGTAACACAAACAGAAAATACAATAGTTTAGCACATCGTCAAATCAAACCAAATATTCTTTTTCATCTCCATGTACACGACAAACCAAAACTTCTCGAAGTTTTGAACTTTTTTAAATAACCAGCACTGCCACTATTACTTACTGTCACATTCGCTTAGCTTTTTGAATAACTATTACAAACATTTTAAGATAAATTTTGCCGTTTTCTTTTAGTGCGAATTTATTTCAGAGCCCTTATCAGAAAGCCATTAGGCTGGTGATTGCATCGGGGGCCGGTGGAAAAGCGAGCACCTTGGTGACTGGAAAAACAACCCCGAATAAATACGTCACTCAACGGAAACCCAATTAAACTTGCACCGTCTAGAAAGCCCTCCAACTGTAAGATCAAACCCTCGGTCTCCGCTCGACGCGGCAGAAAAACTTCGCCGGTGAGTTCGTTTCATCTGCCCCGGCAAGAAGAGATTTCGTAAATTTGCGGAAAAGTGAGAGACCCCGGAGGTTTCAACTGATTCCAGAAGAAATGAACAACAAACACGGACGGTCTCTACGTGATCTATCAGACGCCATCAGATGGCGCTTCTTGCAGGAAACTAGCGGCAGGCTGCCCGGGGCTGATGGAGGAGATACGAAACCTGCTCGCCTCCAGACGACCGGAAGTGCGATTCCACGTGGAGGACTCCGAGGAGCCTGCCAAAAAACTGCCACAGGAAGTTGCTTTTGATTCTGCAAGGGGCAAAACTGTACTTGTAAATAAATGAAAGTTAGGAAAATACCTCCTGTTGTATTCTTCTCAGGCGATAATCTTGATCGACTTATTATTGTTCTCTGACTGTCTCGCGATTCCAGTGGACGGCCGGCATCAGTCCCCACGTTGATTTCCCCCCAGGCGGTTCATTCCTCTGTATCTTTGTTTTTATGGTTTCCATCTCCGTTTTTCTAATCACCCCTTTCTTTTTCTCTTTCAGCAAATCAGATGTGTTCCCCAACTCTTCCTTCCTTTCGTTCGCATGTATTCGGAGCTCTCTTTTCCCCCCGGATGCGTATTCCTGGCTCATCCTCTTATTCATCATGTATCTTCTTCTTCTTCTTCTTCTTCTTCTTCTTCTTCTTCTTCTTCTTCTTCTTCTTCTTCTTCTTCTTCTTCTTCTTCTTCTTCTTCTTCTTCTTCTCCTCCTCCTCCTTCTCCTCCTCCTCTTCTTCTTCTTCTTTCTTCTTCTTCTTCTTCTTCTTCTTCTTCTTCTTCTTCTTCTTCTTCTTCTTCTTCTTCTTCCTTCTTCTTCTTCTTCTTCCTTCTTCTTCTTCTTCTCTTCTTCTTCTCCTTCTTCTTCTCCTCCTCCTCCTCCTCCTCCTCCTTCTTCTTCTTCTTCTTCTTCTTCTTCTTCTTCTTCTTCTTCTTCTTCTTCTTCTCTTCTCTTCTTCTTCTCTGCTACTGTTGCAGCAGCTGCTGCTGCTGCTGCTGCCTCCTCCTCCTCCTCCTCCTCCTCATGCTCCTCCTCCCCCTCCTTCTCCTTCTTTTCCTGTTCCTCTTTCTCCTCCTCTTCCTGATCCTCCTCCTGCTCCTTCTCCTCCTCCTGCCCCTCCTGCTCCTGCTCCTGCTCCTTCTCTTCATCCTCCTCCTCTTCCTCCTCCTCTCCTCCTCCTCCTCCTCCTCCTCTCCTCCTCCTCCTCCTCCTCCTCCTCCTCTTCCTCCTCCTCCTCCTCCTCCTTTCATCTTCATTCCTTTCTCTTCCTTTTCGTAATTCTCCCCGTCCTCTTAGTTCACCTCAACATCATGCTTTTCCACCGAAATACATATTTTGGGTTCATTTTGAATGTTCTACACCTATCAACCAAACATTTAAAAATATTTTCCGTTTTCAAAACGGACTTTATACTCTTATTATCTTAGCAATATCGTAGCACATACAAAGGTGTTTTAGTTTCAAATAGCCACTGTCACCAACTAATGGGTCTTAATCTTTTACACTTTACTTAAATGCCCCCTCCCCTCCCTTCTCCTCTCCCTTTTTAGAAGAAACTTTAACGCATTACATGGATCTCAAGCTGTAAAACACGTTCCTCCATACTATACGACTTCGGTTCCTTTTTCCACTCGTATAGTACTTTCATTCAAACTGTTCATGCAACTATCCAAGATGCCTAAAGTGACATCAGCATCCGTCTCTACTGTCCTTGTTTCCAGCAGCAATGCTGCTTGAGATAACGGAGCTTGATCCCCACTGTTCGTCCTCCTGAGTGGAGCTGGCTCTCTCCTTCGCCTTTTCCACTAGCATTGGCTGCTGTCTGTCAAGGGAAGCCAGACCCGGATCCTTATCCCTCTTCCAGCTCTCCCCACACAGTGACAGGAAGCAGAGCAGTGGAGCATCGGCCATGGCATTCTTCAGACAGTTGTCAGGAACCTCGGAATAGCGATGGAATCTCTCTCTCTCTCTCTCTCTCTCTCTCTCTCTCTCTCTCTCTCTCTCTCTCTCTCTCTCTCTCTCTCTCTTTCTCTCATTCTCTCCTGTCGCCTGTACATATGGCATGTATTTGCTTGAACTTGAAGACTCACTGAGCTGACAGTTGTCAAAGGCATCTACTAAAATCTTTGTCATTGTTGATCATGATTATTGTTCGTACACCTTACCAACTGTTGTACATAGATTAGCTACTGTGTATTTTTTCTTATCTATCCATGTTTTGATTTTTTTTAATAGCAAGGACAATAAGTAAAGTAGGCATATATGCCTAAAATTTCATCCTTGATAAATAAAGAATCTCTCTCTCTCTCTCTCTCTCTCTCTCTCTCTCTCTCTCTCACTTCACCTCCCAAATTGCCTCTGGTTGGCTCGCGAGTGGGTTGGGCTTTGATTGTTGGGGCCTTCTCTGTGTTTCTCTCGGCTTCACTGTCCGAGGATTAGCTGGCCGTGAAACTACAGCAAGGGTGCGATGCAAATATTTAGCGCAACCAGCGCAGACTCAACAAAGCAGCCCGGCTACTCTAAACTTTGGGCTGGTTCGATAAGGGTTTGCACATGTCTGCTGGCAGCCAGTTTGGTCTCTGCATAGAATGTGGCATGTTGGAACAGCCTCCATCCGCTGATTCAATGCATGTCGTTTTTTCCTGCTGTCCACGTTTTCAAGGTTTTTGTGTGATTTTTTTCTCAGGCAAAGTCAGACGTTTACACGTATTGATCATTTCCCTCCAGTACGGGCTGGATTATGCATTAGAGTTTGGATGATTTCTCAATATCAAAATATTGTCAAAGTTAAACAATACTGTTTTTGTGGTGACTGTGTATTCTTGCCTTCCCTCGCACATCTCTCTCTCTCTCTCTCTCTCTCTCTCTCTCTCTCTCTCTCTCTCTCTCTCTCTCTCTCTCTCTCTCTCTCTCTCTCTCTCTCTCTCTCTCTCTCTCTCTCTCTCTCTCTCTCTCTCTCGCAGAATAACTGGGCAAACAAAGGGGACATACTATGCTTAGTGAGAACAATTTGGAACGCTTTTGGGAAAGTCAAGTAGTCCAGAGTGAGTCGTCTTTTCTGTGCCGATTAAAAGATGCTCTTTCTAACAGATTCAGAGAGAATTGGTCAAAAGAGTTGTACAGGAGTGAAAGATAATCGGTTTACAGAGAGTAAAAAATAATACATGGAATAGAAACGTATCTGTATAAGATGGACAAACGTTTTTCAAAGGGGCGTGTGTTAAATATCGTTTTGGTACCAGTGAATTGTATATCCACAAGCACCGATTCGAGACAATGATCCAATTATTGTGTCCATTGTGCCAGGAGAAGGACGACGACGAATACCATGTTTTAATTAGATATCCAGCCGTGAGAGATCTACGTGTCAAATATTTGGTTCCTCACGTACGAGAAGATGTCAATGTATTTGTATACTTTATGGGAGCAAACGAGCAAACCATTTTACGAGCTGTTTGTACATATCTTTATCATGTGATGAAAAGGAGAGAAGTCGCCATATTGAAGTTGAATGGAGTTTTGTCATAATGTAGCAAATTATGAAGATTGTGTTGTATTGTCATTTGTAGTGGGCTGGTGGCCCCATCAATAAAGTTTCGTTCGAGATCGAGTTCGAGTTAGCTCTCTCTCGCCCATGCTCACGTGTGCCTGGTGAGGAAAATGTTTGAAAGACTGAAGTAGATACTTCAAAATACATAGGTACATATCCAATCGATCCACTGGGCTTCCTAGAAAACTCTGAATAACGCAAGACTGGACAATTCTACTGTCCTTGAACCTACAGTAATATTCTCCGCTTTGAGGCTGTGTACATGTACATGCCTGCTCGTTTGATTGCTTACTTCTGGGTGCTGAGATGTCTGAATTTGTTCCTAGGTCTATGTGCAACTCTGTCTGTCTTAGTATTTAAGGTCTCGTGACGGGTTCATTTGTATTACCGAATGTCTCTCTGTGGATCAGAATGTGTGTCTGTACGCGTATGTCGTTCTTGTTTGTCTCTGTAAGCGCGTTTGCACCGTAAACAATGTGTGCACACGCCTGAGGTTTGAGAGAGAGAGAGAGAGAGAGAGAGAGAGAGAGAGAGAGAGAGAGAGAGAGAGAGAGAGAGAGAGAGAGAGAGAGAGAGAGAGAGAGGAGTATGTGTATGTGTGTGTATTTGTGCGTGTCATGTTTCCATGTATCAGTATGTTAATTTCTTAATGTAAACACGCCTGCCCGCCTGTTTTTGTATACATGACCCTGGCATGACCCTATCTTCGTGCATGCATGAGCAGGTCTCTGTGTGTTGCACTTTCATGGACGCGAGCGCGCCTGTGTGTGCATGTTTACGTTCTAGCTTGTGCGTGCGTGTATGTGTGTGTGTGTGTGTATTTAATGTATGTGTGTTTGTGTGTGCGTACGTGCGTTCAGATGCATGTTAATGTGTGTGTGTATGTGTGTGCGCGCGCGCGCGTGTGTGTGCGAGCGCGCGCGCGCGTGTGTGTGTGCTCATGTGTGTATGTGTGTATGTGTTTTCGCGCATGTTTGTGCACATGTGTGCGTGTAGTCGCGTGTGAGCATGTATGTATGCATGTACGTGTCTCCTCACGTCTGTCCATGCGTTTCTTTCATCCATGCACTTGACTACAGCTCGAACAGTAGTGAAGGCAAAGATGACACCTTCCAGGGATTCATATCCAACAGCGACTCCCATGGCGCATGAACAGTGAGTCTACTCTTCTGGTGCGACTACAACTTGCTGCATCAACACACAAGGAGTAGCAAACAACCCATTGACTGTTACAAAACCACGAAAGTGTTGCCATCGATCATCATCAAATTGACGAAGTGTATGAAATTTCGTCTGGTCCCTTCTGCCATTCGTCTGCCGGTCCCATGTGAAGGTGACAGGGGAAACGCCCTGTCAGGTCGCGCTTACTCCTGCACTCAACTGCCTCCCCCACCCCCTCCTCCATCCCCCCCTCCCCCTCCCCTCCCCCCTCCATCCCCCCCCCACACGCACACTCTGGGTGCAGAGAGCAAGTGTAACTTGAGGCAAGAGGAGGAGAAAGAGTCAGCCGTCTTAGGATCTGGAGGAGGTAAGGTGTAAAATATCAGGCAATATCGATTGGTGGACATATATCACCGTTGCATCTCAAGTTCAAGCAACAACAACAAAAAGTCTAAAGGATTAAACTGGTCGCTCAGGACTCATAAAGGCTGCCACTAAAACCATGGGCATGCAGCTTTATTGTTGAGTGAAGGTGAGGTGTTGATTTTTGTATGTGATGGATAGATGCCTGTAGGGATGTTTTCAGGGGGTGAAATTGAAATTTGGCACGAGTTTGTTGTTGCACTGGGGTGGGCTCCATGTTCCAGGATGGTTTGAACTCAGGCCCTGTTTGAATGATCTGAAAGATCCGAATGATCTGAATGATCTGCACGGCTCTGACCCGATGTCCCATGCTGGGACGGCCCCGAAAGCTCCGCAGCCACAGGTTCCAGACGGTGAGTTGGCTTCGAGAGTCAGGCAGTTTGTTCATCTCAGTTAAAGATGACCTTACTACAACGAGTGGAAAGAAGAGGAGATTCTGAAAGGTCTATAAGATGTTCTGTCCTCTTCACGCTACTTGTTCAATGTAGTCAAAGATACCTTGACAATAATTTTTTCCCATCTCTACTTCGACTTCATTAGAGATTTCCATTAGACAACGACAAAAATTCGCGACTTTGCCCCACCTGCATACCTACACACAGGGCCACCCACACTCTCTCGCCCACTCTCACTTC
>JAWQFJ010014761.1:0-15969 GCA_034096865.1 Theodoxus fluviatilis | reverse complement strand
CACACACACACACACACTCACACACACAAACACACACACACACACACACACGCACACACTTACGCACGCACGCACGCACGCACGTGTGCGCACTCTCGCACGCATACACGCACTCACACACACACACAGACACACACACACACACACACACACACACACACACACACACACACACACACACACACACACACACACACACACACACGTACACAAGCGAGAAAGCACATACTAACAAATGCACTTGGGGAATGAATGAGATGGAGAGGGTTTCAGTGAAAGGCTGACTTGAAAGTGCAGCACTATATCACCGCAGCATCCCCATACCCACACAGCCCCGTACTTTTCCGCTGGAGTTTTGGCTGAATGACTTCCTCTCACGCCACCAGCTACTGATGGAGCGAAAGCCCTGGAGCAACCTCGTCATCGTAAGTGCGCGAAGAGGAGACTCTAGGACTGAGACTGAGAGAACATTTGTAAAAACCTTGCCCTGAGTAAAACAGCCATTACGAGGTAGAGTTCTTGGTCTTATTAAAGCGATTGAAAGCCATTAACTTAGCGTTGGTTGTCCTATGAAGTACTACGGTTGAGAGGCGGCCATTTTGTTTTGGACTGTGGAATGAATTTGCCAATGCTGATTATTGTTATTAAAAAAGAATTGATTTGACACTAAGACCAGATATGTGAGAGACGCCTTGTAGAACGTGTTGAACACTGCTGGATCAGTCTCGCGCTGCGTAAGAAGGGCACTGCATGGGTGACTGTCCTGCCCCTAGATTTGGGGTTCTCATTCCAAGGAAGATGTCCCCAGTAATACACAATACTGCTGTGAACATTACATGTATTCTGCACTCTAGCCTTTTGCCAGCTTAGCAATTTGATGAATACATTACTTACTTACTTACTTACTTACTTACTTTCTTACTTACGCCTTTGACCCCTCCTGGGGCATAGGCCGCAAACAAGGGTTCTCCAGCCATCCCGGTCCTGAGCAATCTTCTCCAACTGTCCCCAAGAGTGGCCTGTTCTCTTGATTAATAATCAAATAAGCACATAGTTCTTCGTGGCGCCATCCGTTCTTGAGCTACTGAAGTAAAGCCTTGATCGCTCCATGATTACGGGTTTCATTTGCTGATGAGATTATCCAGTGACAGTCGCCGAATGCAAGAATCTTTGGAAAATGTAATAGCTCTGGTATAAAAACTAAACTTTACAGTTGTGAAATGCCACTCTGATTTCATATCAGTAGCTGATCAGGGATTGGTTATCAAGTGATCCATTTTCTTCAATGTCTTATGACAGCTTGAAACACTTTTTTGTCAATGACCAAGGTAATTGGAAGAAGAGATACATGAATGCAATATTTTGAAACAGTTTATATGATCATTTTAAAAACGCACAGTTGGCATGTACACTAAAGAATTGTCGAGTACTATTGTTCGTGCAAGCACGAACTCTCTTACTGAATCTATGGCAAGCAATAAAACAGCATTGATTGTGCATCCTCAAACACATGTGTACAAGTAATTGCCCGATTGTGGAGGTGGTGTCGGTGGTGTGTGTGTGTGTGTGTGTGTGTGTGTGTGTGTGTGTGTGTGTGTGTGTGTGCGTGTGTGTGCGTGTGTGCGAGCGTGTGTGTGTGTGTGTGTGTGTGTGTGTGTGTGTGTGTGTCTGTGTGTGTGTGTGTGTGTGAAGGTCTGGTTGGGTTATGTAGAAAGGAGACCAGGTAATTTCATGTACTAACGCACCAATCCTTTTTCCCTCCATATTCTCCCAGAAATTACGAAGAAAACGACATAGATTTGTTTTCGCACTGCTGGCAGTTTTTAGGCAACGAGACCCTCTGAACCCTGGTTCCGTCTACCACATAATAGAGATCCAAATAAAACTAAACAATAAATATATGTAGACTTCGCCATGGACAACGCCATCTGAAATGAAACTGATGAGGTCTTTGCCGGGAGGTTAGTTACGTGCAGAGACACGGATGCGGCCTGCATTGCCACTGATACCGTTAGCACACTATGACAAACAACTCCTAACGATATATACACAACGACGTAATCTTTTCTTCTTCTTCTTTTTTAACTACGCGGCCAGCCTCTCCCTTGTTACATGCACACCAAATGTCAAGTTTCAAAGTTTTCTGAAAGAAACCACCTTTCCTGTTGGATACGTTTTACTGACAGCTCGACCCTGTTGCCGTTGTAACGCGCGTTTAAAACGTGCGAAAAGATTAAAAACAGGCGACGGTTTGCTTTGTACGGACGAACTGCGAGCAACTTTATTGGGAAACAAACAGGTACAGTGAATACTCGCACGGCGCCACTACTGATCACGGAGCAGTGTTTGAAGCACTGAATGGTTTTAACACTTGTGCAGCCCGGTAAGGCTTTTGTCATTGCAGGCGTGTACGACAGTGCGTCCAATATGGTAAAATCGTGTCATTGCCGCCTGAAATTGTGTAATGGATTCTGAGATATTTATTTGCGGAACATTTTTTGGGTGTCATGATAGTCTTCCAAAAACAAACCCTTGAAAGTGTAGTCGACATTTTTGTAGTGCACTAAAACCAGTTCCTGTATCACATAAGAGTAGATCATGGTGTTCTCACTGACGGTGAAACATCTCACCAGACAATGCCAATTTTAGAATGTGTTGATTCTGGCGCCGTAAATCCTCACATTCCGTACGTCGAAACACTTTTTAAAACCTGAACTGATTCACATCGCATACCTGTAACATTTTCCATCCGAAAAAAATTCCACCTACCAAAACCGATAGTCCTGCAAAGACCACCACCAGAATACGCATTGACCTTAACTCTGGGTAGACATTCGAGTGCTCGTGCGTGACGTCTGCCATTGTATTTTCCAGTCCGGGCTGGCTTTTTCAAAACCACAACAACCGACGTGGGCGGCCAGACAGTCACACGACCTAATGGACGGACAAGCATTAGCCGTTGTCCTGGCTGGGGCTGCAATGGCCTCTGATGGGCAGCCCTGCTCCTGGAGGAGACTAATCCTGCAGGGAGTGGCCGCGGCATGCAAGCTTCGTCTCGGGACCAGGAGCCAAATGATTAATTCCTCCTCTACGCATCCCTGGCCAACTACGGCTCGTACCCGCCTGACAAGGAATTCGCGTGCGTAGGAAGATAAAAATGAATTAATTCCCGAATCAATGAATAATTGATCGGTTTGATTTTCGCCCTCGTGCCTGCAGCCACTTTGCTGTGCTCAAGCCATTGTGTAATGTTTGAATTTCCGTCCAGACCCTGGAAGGTTCTCGTCGCTGACACATTTGGCCTGACGAGCGTCTGTCTCGCTACGCAGATTAGAAAGAAAAAAAAAACTAAGACTCTGAGCAGCGCCTCCGGGCTAAGTCTTCGCTCTCCTGGTGGCACTGAAGGCCAATTAAATTGATCTGAGGCCTCAAGTAGCGGGAAATCCGTTCAGGCAAAAAACTCCCCCCGAAAGGCAGAAAGAGCTAAGACGTGTCGCACGACACGGAAAAGGGATCGCAACTCAACCACGTGACCTCTGATCATCAGACACCATCTCGCAGTTACGGGTCGAACACGCACGCCTCCAGAAGATAACCTCGCCCGGCACTGCCTCCTTCAAGACTCTCCCAAAGACAGGCTGCCGCTCTTCAGACACGAAAGCGCAATTATTGCACATCCCCCCGACACCCGAAGACCCGGTCCGCACCAAAGGTCCCATCTTGATGTTTACAAGGTCTCGACGGAAAGAGATGAATTGACACGGTCGGCGAGCTTTCTTATTAGCCAATCGAAGAGGCGGGCGATCGCGCAAGTATGTTGTCCCTCACCAGGAATCGCTGAAAGGCATTGATTTCTCCAGAGAGATCGCAGTTCCCCCCGAGGAAGGGTCTGGCAAAACATGCTGAACAGAGAGCTCTCCGGGGGTGATGGTCTCTGCCCAAACAGGACCCTTTCCTTCCAGGATGTTCTCTCCGACAGCCGCTCCTCATCCCAGGCGTGGAATGGCCGCTCTCCACGGAAACAACACTAGTTGTTTTCAAGCTGCCTGACTGCAGAGAGCGCGGACCTCTAGCACAGGACTTGCTTCCAGTTTTTCTACAGCGAAAGTGCGGGACCCGCGGCAGTTTTGGCGCTTGTTCCGGTGGAACGGAAGCTGCGCAGTAGACGCTGACGGATTGGATTGTCTTTCTTTGACTGAGAGTGCTGAGGAGCGCTGCAGGGGTTCTGTCGTGTGGAACAGCTTCATGGTGATTGGATCGCGGTCCTGAAAGGTGAGAAATGAGTGTGTGTGTGTGTGTGTGTGTGTGTGTGTGTGTGTGTGTGTGTGTGTGCGCGCGTGTGTGTATGTGTATGTATGTGTGAGCGTGTGTGTGTGTATGTATGTGTATGTATGTGTGTGTGTGTGTGTGTGTGTGTGTGTGTGTGTGTATGTGTGTGTGCTTCACTCTTTCAGAGCATGATCGCCTTTTGATGTGATGTGATGTGAATTCATTGGAACGGCGCGATGCCTAATCACTAAAAGGGTAATAGGTTTATTGAGACAAAAATGATGTATGTAATTAACACAAATTCACACATTTAACCGTAGACATTACAATGAATATCTGATAACTGAAAAGTTAAAAGCTGTCAGTTCAGGTAGGAAAGAAATTCAAGAAAACTGTTAAATTAGACGGGCGATCGATAAATCCAGTGGAATACACCAGATGTACGAAAATACTCGCCAATTTTACATAAGCATTTTCCTCATTTATAGGCTTGAGACATCATCAGTATAGTGGTACTTTCTGTGTAACAGTTTCCAAATTTTATTGAGCGAACTATTGTATGAGCGTCATTAAAGTGTTGGATTGGTTTGTCTTCAAGCTTGCTTTACGTAACTTTCCAATAACCTGTTACAAAAGAAAAGCTTCCTCCCCCGTTCACAACTGTCTCCTTCAAAACCTTGCGTCCCATTCCCCTTCTCCTCTAATCAAAACACACACACACACACACACACACACACACACACACACACACACACACACACACACACACACACACACACACACACACACACACACACACACGCACACACACTCTCTCTCTCTCCAGAGAGAGCGAGAGAGAGAGAGAGAGAGAGAGAGAGAGAGAGAGAGAGAGAGAGAGAGAGAGAGAGAGACAGAGAGACAGAGAGAGAGAGCGAGAGAGAGAGAGAGAGAGAGAGAGAGAGAGAGAGAGAGAGAGAGAGAGAGAGAGAGAGAGAGAGAGAGATGACAATTCTTGCAATGAAACCGTTAAAAAGTTGGTAGAAGGCTTTTGTAATTTTCAACAACATCTAGTTTTAATGAGTTTTTCATGCGTCTGAAATGCCACTTTGAACCATACAATATTAATCTGACATTCCTTCACTACGTGAAAGAACCGTTTTATATATATTGCATTACAGCGGTTTCCAGCATATTAAGTTTTGATTTCCAGTAGAAGCATACACTGTCTCTCACTACGCAGCAGCAAAACATTCTTTAAACTGATGTCGGATGTTTAAACCAGTGAAGGCTTCTTTTGCTTTTCAAATTTATTTCTCCGTCTCCTTTTTTCCCGTGTTTGCAAAGGTCAAGGTAGCAATAAACTAAAACTTGTTCCGTGATTGAACACGTATTGATTTCGTGTTCAATCACGGAGGTGGGCCTGTCACATTTTCAACGCTGGGCTGAGTGAAGTATTGATGACCAATACCATCTGGGTTGTAATGAGTCCATACTGATTGGTCCTTTCGTGTGAATCACAGTTACAGGGATATGCATCACAGTCACGGGGGTTTGCATCACAGTCATGGAGGTTTGCATCACAGTCATGGAGGTTTGCATCACAGTCACGGAGGTTTGCATCACAGTCACGGGGGTTTGCATCACAGTCACGGGGGTTTGCATCACAGTCACGGGGGTTTGCATCACAGTCACGGGGGTTGCATCACAGTCACGGAGGTTTGCATCACAGTCACGGGGGTTCGCATCACAGTCACGGGGGTTTGCATCACAGTCACGGGGGTTTGCATCACAGTCACGGGGGTTGCATCACAGTCACGGGGGTTTGCATCAAAGTCACGGGGATTTGCATCACAGTCACTGGGGTTCGCATCACAGTCACGGAGGTTTGCATCACAGTCACGGGGTTTGCATCACAGTCACGGGGGTTGCATCACAGTCACGGAGGTTTGCATCACAGTCACGGGGGTTTGCATCACAGTCACGGGGATTTGCATCACAGTCACGGGGATGTGCATCACAGTCATGGAGGTTCGCATCACAGTCACGGGGGTTCGCATCACAGTCACGGGGGTTTGCACCACAGTCACGGGGGTTTGCATCACAGTCACGGGGGTTTGCACCACAGTCACGGGGGTTTGCACCACAGTCACGGGGGTTTGCATCACAGTCACGGGGATTTGCACCACAGTCACGGGGATTTGCATCACAGTCACGGGGATTTGCATCACAGTCACGGGGATTTGCATCACAGTCACGGGGGTTTGCATCACAGTCATGGAGGTTCGCATCACAGTCACGGGGGTTTGCATCACAGTCACGGGGGTTTGCATCACAGTCACGGGGGTTTGCATCACAGTCACGGGGTTTGCATCACAGTCACGGGGGTTTGCATCACAGTCACGGGGGTTTGCATCACAGTCACGGGGTTTGCATCACAGTCACGGACGTTTGCATCACAGTCACGGGGGTTCGCATCACAGTCACGGAGGTTCGCATCACAGTCACGGAGGTTTGCACCACAGTCACGGGGGTTTGCACCACAGTCACGGGGGTTTGCATCACAGTCACGGGGGTTTGCATCACAGTCACGGGGGTTTGCATCACAGTCACGGAGGTTTGCATCACAGTCACGGAGGTTTGCATCACAGTCACGGGGGTTTGCATCACAGTCACGGGGCTTTGCATCACAGTCACGGAGGTTTGCATCACAGTCACGGGGGTTGCATCACAGTCACGGAGGTTTGCATCACAGTCACGGGGGTTTGCACCACAGTCACGGGGGTTTGCATCACAGTCACGGGGTTTGCATCACAGTCACGGAGGTTCGCATCACAGTCACGGGGGTTTGCATCACAGTCACGGAGGTTTGCATCACAGTCATGGAGGTTTGCATCACAGTCACGGAGGTTCGCATCACAGTCACGGGGATTTGCATCACAGTCACGGGGGTTTGCATCACAGTCACGGAGGTTTGCATCACAGTCACGGGGGTTTGCATCACAGTCACGGGGGTTTGCATCACAGTCACGGGGGTTGCATCACAGTCACGGGGGTTTGCATCACAGTCACGGGGGTTTGCATCACAGTCACGGGGGTTTGCATCACAGTCACGGGGGTTTGCATCACAGTCACGGGGGTTCGCATCACAGTCACGGGGGTTTGCATCACAGTCACGGGGGTTTGCATCACAGTCACGGGGGTTTGCATCACAGTCACGGGGATTTGCATCACAGTCACGGGGGTTTGCATCAAAGTCACGGGGATTTGCATTGCAGGTAAAGGTGTGAGTGGAGTGAGTGTAATGGCTTGCCTGTGTGTGCGTGATTTCGCGCTGTACATGTTTGCCTGCATGAGGGCGTGCGTGTGTTATCTGTGTTTGTGCGTGTACACATGTGTGTGTGTAAATGTGTGTGTATGTGAGTGTGTGTATGAGCGCGCGTGCGTGTGTGCGTGCGCATGCATGGGTGCATGCGTGCGTGTGTATGCATGTGCATGCATGTGTGTGCGCGCGCGCTCGCGTGTGTGTGTGCGGGTACGTGCGTGCATACGTGAGTGTGTTCATGTGTTCGTGCGTGTGTTTATGCATGGGTACGTTGTGCGAGCATGTGTGTGCATGCGCGTGTGCGTGTGCGCGCGCTCGTGTGTGTGTGCGTGTGTGTGTGAAGTCGAGTGTAGTGTAGTGTAGTGTAGTGTAGTGTAGTGTAGTGTAGTGTAGTGTAGTGTAGTGTAGTGTAGTGTAGTGTAGTGTAGTGTAGTGTAGTGTAGTGTAGTGTAGTGTAGTGTAGTGTAGTGTAGTGTGTGTATTTGTGTGTGTGTGTGCGTGTGTGTGTGTGTGTGTGAGAGAGAGAGAGAGAGAGAGAGAGAGAGAGAGAGAGAGAGAGAGAGAGAGAGAGAGAGAGAGAGAGAGAGAGAGAGAGAGAGAGAGAGAGAGAGAGAGAGAGAGAGATTTAAGTTTTTTAATGGTTGTACTTTTTTAAGTAGCTGTGCTCATTACATGATAATTCACATAAATACATGTACTTGCGGGTTGCTTAGCTTTCACTTAAGATGAATTTTACTGCAAAACTTAAACTTGATTAAGGAACATTTAAGGGAAATTTATTTACATCAGACACCGAACATACTGTCCTTTTTTCTTAAAGAAAAGAATATTGAAAACTGTTTTTGTCAACAACAAAAACAGCCATACCACCGCTGTTTTTATGGAGTAGATGGATGGATGGAGTGTTACGGCCTATCAAGGTTCTATGAAGCCACTGGACACGAACATTACGAGATTAGTTTAGAGTAACCTCAATCTAAGTCACCATCTCCCTAGTTATTTGCCTCTTATGACTGGCGTAGGGAGTACGCGGTGGATATATTCTCACCTCCAATCTCACCCACTTGGGTGATCCTGAGAGTGTTTAGCCCAGGTACGCAACAACAACAACAACAACAACAACCTCCAATCCACAGGAGTAATCATGCACTTTTTGTAACATATTGCGTGTTGCTGTAAGTTTATATTTTCATAAGATTGTTACTTATTGCTCGACCACAAAGCACTCAGTTTTCATCGTCATACATTGATGAGTGAACTATACAATCATAGAACTATTGTGGATATCAAAATCCACAAATAATAATTTTTGTCAGGAATGAGAAAACTACGCAAGCACAGTAACCCGAGGATCTGGGGGAATGTTTCACTCTACTGCAGTACATTGTCTCCTGTCGAGGACTGGTGTTCTCTGAAATATTTTGGGTGATGTCATTGATTAGGAAGAACAACAGTATGCGTATTCGCTTCACCATTGACTATTTATCGTCTGGTCTCGTAACTTAGAATTCGCTGTGCTGGGGTTTTCGGCCGTATGGCCGGTTTTAAGTTTCGGAAGATCTTCATTATCACAACATATTTCATTGTGATGATGCAACGACAGGTTCTACGTTTGTATTAACAAAACAAAATAGTCATAGGCCTACGTGTGCCGAAATACCGCGAGAAGGTACAGTGAAGATTTGTTGTCGAGACGACAACAGTCGCTGATCCGCGACGCTGTTCCTGGATTCGGTTACTTTTGTGAGATACTCCTCCTTAAAACGTGTTTGGGCGCTTAGGATAAATACTGTATATCCACAAATTTCCTATCAGATCTTCAGCGTTTCCTTTACAACACCATGGGAAGGCCTGGTCTCTTCTGCTACTTGCCGGTTTACTGTAGAGCACCAGGCGAAAGAAGAGATGATCACCCGCAGATTCACACGACGCTAACAATTTCAACGTCGAGGAACTGCACAATGTGTGTAGGAGCTTTGCAATAGCAATCTGTCTCACCACTAGGCGTCAAGGATTAAGCAAGAGGAAGTGCCAGCCACACAATGTGAAAATGCCTATCTGGTCTAGACTAAATGAGACTGTCTGCTTAAATGTTGTTTTTTCTCCATGCGTATGCTACCAGGCGCTTTTGCATTTTACGAAAAGGGAGCTTTCGAGAAGGCAATCCACTTTCAAGATTAATTAGTTTCAGATGACCATACCGTTGATTTTGCCCTTATTAATGAATGAGAAAGACAAGAGCAATGAATTTCGAACAAATACTAGCAACTTTCGCTAAGCTGCGAAAAGCCCCATTGTGCTAACAAAGCATTGTCAAGATACTGTGACAGATGTACGGGAGCGGTAAGAGTAAAGTAACTGTAAGCAAAAAGTGTTTGTCTTGCATATAAAGAAAGGGAATTCTAAGCACTGAGGCGAGGGAAGCTTGTTTGAAAGCACTCCTCTTTTCATAAACATGTACATGTGTGTATGTTTCTCAAATTCGGGATCAGTGTTTCACTCTATCGAGCTTGACAGGTTTATTCCAGTTGTACTCTACAACTGATTTTGAATCCATTTAAGACTCGACAGTTTTGTATTAGTGTATATGTGGCTATTGCATGGCTGAAACTTATCGGATATGACAGTGCACACGACGCAAGCGTAACTATGGGTGAACGTACATGTCCATGCGGAGGAGTGCACATCCTAGAAGGGTTGTCTTGTGTGATTAAAGATAATCTCTGAATCGCATTTATTATGTTTATATGTGTAATTTTTGCAATGAAATTTATAAATGCATGTCTACTTTGGCTAAGAAGAATGGGCATGCAGAGAAGACATTTAATGGAGTATTTTTGTTAATTTTCAAGACCTGCGCTTTTTCCACCATGCACAGTGCGGACAAAGAAAACAAATCTTTCGTCCTGTGTGCCGTGGCCAGGACTCTGCTTAAAGAAGCTCCCGATGCGGAAAGTCGATATCTCGAGGAGAAAAAGCAGAGCGCCGGACGCTCTGGCCTGGCCAAATGCACCCAATCAACCTGGGACGATATTGAGCGATACCGATCGGCAATTTGCGTGTAGAAATCCATCTTCCTGAGTCGGGGAGGAAGAAAATTTACGGGCTATTAGCTCAATGATGACCGCCTGTGCAGTCTGGAAAAGCGAATGATGTAAGCTGACAGAATGCGGTAGACTATTATTATGGCCCAGTTCCTGAAGACTTTATTCATAATGCAGCCAAGGAAGTAATGTTTGATCGATGAGCACTTTATTCTCCTCTTGTTGGTGAGCATGGTCAGTTCTATTCATCTCGCGTCTTTGTCGTCAACAATGACGCAAAAACTACACGACGTCCCATGTTGCATGGCAATATTTCTTTCCGTGCGGTACAACCCCCAGATGCATTTTTATAGTACCTTCATGCACACAAGCGATGTCATTAGGATACTACATCTAACACGCAAAGCCAGGGAGAGTCCAGACTGAATTAAGTAAAGAGTCTTTTCAGTCGAAGAGTAATTTTATTCCCGTTGCTTTCAATGGTTCTTTGCAAATTAAAAAAATCAACACGGCCCTTCACATGCCAAAGAAGAAAGTCCGTTCTTCGTATCAGACATCCTACCTTTCTATTTATCAAATAAAACTATTATGACTTTTGACTCTTACACGTTGGTGGCAGGCGCAGACAATGCTCCATTGTGATCCTTTGCAATTTCTTCCCTTGGGGGATGATCATCGTATGAGTTTTCTCTGATCTTCTAATGCACCTAGTTCAGATCACGTCAAAAATCTCTCTTCTTCTTCTTCCCCGTTCTTCACAGATTCTCCACAGATCGACCTGACCTGACCACACCAAGATGGCGGACGAGGCCGAGAAGATGGCAAAGAGGCCATTACCTTCCATCGTCTTCCACCCACTGCTGCTGTTGGGCCTGGCCTCTGCCATGGGGCTGGTGGCTTCCTCTCGATCCACGCCGTTCAACGAAGGCGGCTGCAGCTATTCCTTCAACGTGTGGCATCCCGACCAGGACATGCTGCGCGAGATGAAGGGGATCCAGTTTAAGTACGACAACTTCACCGCCCACGTCCAAGGTCTGGTGGCGCGCATCAAGGTCAGTGTCACCTGGTGGCTGTTTCCACCATTTGAAAGTCACGAGACGTGCGTGTATGCAAATGTTGTTGGGTGCAGGAAGAGGTGGAGTGTGGTACGAGTTGGGTGAGTGCGGGTGGGGGTGCCTGCTTCTGTGTGTGTGTGTGTGTGTGTGTGTGTGTGTGTGTGTGTGTGTGTGTGTGTGTACGTATCTGCAGATGCGTGAGAGTGTGTGTGTGTGTATGTGTGCATGTATGTGTGCGCGCGTGCGCGTATGTGTGTGAGTGTGTGTGTGCGTGTGTGTGTGTGTATGTGTGTGTGTGTGTGTGTGTGTGTGTGTGTACGTATCTGCAGATGCGTGAGAGTGTGTGTGTGTGTGTGTGTGTGTGTGTGTGTGTACGTATCTGCAGATGCGTGAGAGTGTGTGTGTGTGTATGTGTGTGTGTGTGTGTGTGTACGTATCTGCAGATGCGTGAGAGAGAGTGTGTGTGTGTGTGTGGTGTGTGTACGTATCTCGACGCTTGCGCGTATGTGTGTGAGTGTGTGGTATGCATGTGTGCCAGTGGTGGGTGTGTTGTGTGTATGTGTGCACGTGCGTGCGCGTATGTGTGTGAGTGTGTGTGTGCATGTGTGCATGTGTGTGTGTGTGTGTGTGTGTGTGTGTTTGTTTGTATGTGTGTGAATGTGTGTGTGTGTGTTTGTGTGTAATATGTGTGCATGTGTTTTTGTGAAGGTTTCAATGTGTATGTGTGTGTGTGTGTGTGTGTGTGTGTGTGTGCATGCATATGTGTACATACGATTATGTCTCTGAGTGTGTATGCGCCCGCGCATATTTGTGTGTGTTTGCGTGCACTACTGAAGGAAAGAACTGGTAGACTGTATCATGCTGTAGAGAAATTGAATGGCCCGTGGTGAAAGCAAATGCAATAGAGATAATTATGAGGGAGGTGCCAAAGGTTGAATGCAGGAAATTGAATAGCATGATTTATCACTACTGAAATGCAGAGAGTACACAAAGATTAAAACAGGCCGGAATGATGGATGAGAGAGGGGGAGAATTAGGGCAAAGGACGGAGGGAGGGAGATATAAAGAAGATATGCAGTGTAGAACAGGGAAATGAAACAGGAGAGTTATGTGGAGAGAAAGTTGAGTAAAGGAAGAAGAAATTGAAAGGGTGTTAAATGCCTTTGCAAAATATGTAATAGAAGTAGTGTTTGGTTTCCGATAAACCCATCAAATAATGCAATGATTTCCATCATCAACATTGATTATTAGTTTATGCTCTTCAAGTAAGTTTTATAGAGAGATAGGCTAATATTTTCAAGCAAACCGCATTTTCTCACAATAACAATTATGCCGTATAAAAAGAACACGCGGGTTAAATATCTTTAAAGTCTACATCCACTGTATCTATGGGAAGGGCACTTGTTGGTATTGTCTAAATTGGTTTTAAATGCTTTGGTTCTAGGAAAGGATCTGTACTCTCCCTCCATTGACATGGTAGTTTTGATGACGACATGGAGCTTGTCACAAAAGTTCTTGCAAATATTCCCTTTGTTGTACATGACATGTTCTCGCCCTGGGCAGGTGGGCTTGCTGGAAGAGTTGAGGAGAATCCAGAACGAGACCGGAACCCATGAGAAAGAACTACTACGCATGCGCGTGGACGGCATGCAGGGAAAGCTGCATCACACGGAACTGACAACGGAAGTGGCAAACCTGCGCAGAAACGTCGACGCGGTCAGCCGCAAGGTGGATGAGGTGAGAAGCAAGTTGACCGAGATACAGTTGTCTGGGGAAAATATGGTCTGGAATGCACAGCCTGGAAGGAGCAGCGACTGTTAACAAGTATAATACAGGCAACTCTCTTTCCATCGATGCTTTTATGAAAAAGCAACCTCTTTTGCTCAAAGGTAGCACTTCTAAAAAGCGACGAACAGTGGACATGTTTTCCTCTAAGAGGCCGGCTTGATGCGTTCCACTATGCTTAGCTTGCTTTGTTTTCCAGTTATGGGGCTCCTCCACAATGCAGCACTCTAGAAACAGAATGATTATCATCATCCTAAATTCTCACGATATCGTTTCCATCGCTTGAATGTTCATATCGACATTGCATATTAACAACATTCATTATTGTCATGTTATCGGGTTTTGGGGAGACTTTGTTCTCTCTCTCTCTCTCTCTCTCTCTCTGTCTCTCTCTCTCTCTTTCTCTCTCTCTCTCTGTCTCTCTCTCTCTCTCTCTCTCTCTCTCTCTCTTCTGTAAGCCATTCACTCCTGGTAATGTTTCTTCTTCCATTTGCATTCTGTATTGGCTGCTGACACTTATCACGACTGGTGAAGCCAAAGATTTCCTGACGCGCTACGTCTGTTGACTCGCTGTGTTGTGCGATGCAATGCAGGTGGAGGTGGAGTACTACAACCTGAGGAACCAGGTCAAAAACAACGAGGTGGTGGAGGCAGGAGACAAGCTCTTTGTGGGCAAGGACCTCCTCACTCTCCTCAAGAACACCGTGGGTGACCTCAAGGTGGGCCGACGGACCTGTAACTTTTGTTGGCTGTGGGTGTTATAGAAAGAAAGAATGAAATGAATGGACGTGTGGCGTTGTACGGCCTGTCAGTCTATGTATGATATTTAAGATCGATCATTATAACAACATAACATAACATAATATAATATAACATAACATAACATAACAACACAGCATAACATAACATAACGTTACATAACATTACATAGCATAGCATAACATAACATAACATAGCATAACATAACATAAGATACACGTTATTCATCCAAAAAAGAAATTAAAGATACAAATCAATGGTAAAATAATAACTAATTATGTACAAACAAAAATTCTTAAACATCACAGAATGTTACAATCAAGTGATAAAAAAAGGATTTGGAAGGTAAAGGGCTGCATCGCAAGAGATTGGGATTAGACTGCAGATCTAGAATAGTTAGAGTTTAGAATGCTTATTGCAGTTGGTATAAAAGATTGCCGCTATCTGTCTGTAAGTGATGGGAGGGGGGTGGGGGGGGGGGGGGGGGGGGGGGGTGGGGGGGAGGGGGGGGGGGGGGGGGGGGGGGTGGGGGGGGGGGGGGACAAAATCTTTGGCTGCGAGGTATGAGTATGTAGTGGAATCCTGTGTGGATGGGGTGATCTGTGTAACTCATGATGACACGTGTCGTCTTTTGCACTCGAGTGTGGTGGATCTGGCTGAAGAGTGATTAGTAACGTGTTTGCACACGAGCAGCTACACACATTGCATTAGAGTTGGTTAGAGCGAGAGCAGTGAAGTAACCATTTCCCTTTTTCTTTGCCTTGTATACATTGCGAAGTAAGAAATAGTTCTTAATGTTTTGCTATAACACAAAGAGTGATGTGGTTCATTATCGAGTCTTAGATGCTGTTTGGTTCATGTTATGTCAAGCAGTAAGCCAAGAAAAATATCCATTCACCGCACTGACTCAAAACAAAAATAACAGTGTTATGTTTGGTGACTGGGGCACGATAAGGTTTACAGGGATGCACAAACGCTCCTGAGCAAAATGCTCAATCTGCGAGGGGTTTCTTATTGGAGTGATTCTCTAATTTTGCCTAGAGTTGGGTCTGTTTGATGTATCTTGATAATGTATAGGTGTACTCGTGTACACATGGTGTTAGAAAAGTCTGTCGCACATTCTAGAACCTTCTTTTATTCCTGAAATCTTTGTCAGCACGTGCACATGCCGATGTAGTATCTGTCTTCATTCAGACGTCGATCGATGAAGTGAATGTTAGTGCGGTTCCATCACCCTTTGCAGGCTGACTCCAGCCAACCATGAGATATAAATCCTTGCACGCACGCAACGCGTACCGAATACATTCCCCTTGTGTATATGCAGCTCTGCAGAACCGCAAACGTGTCTTACTTTCAATTATCATCATCATCATCATCATCATCATCATCATCATCATCATCATCATCATCATCATCATCATCATCATCATCATCATATCATCGTCATCATCATCATCATCATCATCATCGTCGTCATCATCATCATCATCATCATCATCATCATCATCATCATCATCATCATCATCATCATCATCATCATCATCATCATCATCATCATCATCATCATCATCATCGTCGTCATCATCGTCGTCGTCGTCGTCGTCATTATCAGCATCATTATCAACACCATTAGCAACATCATTATCAACATCATTATCAACATCATTATCAACAACATCACTCCCTCTCTCTCTGTCTCTCTCTCTGTCTCTGTCTCTCTCTCTCTTTCTCTCTCTCTCTCTCTCTCTCTCTC
>JAWQFJ010014760.1:32500-45000 GCA_034096865.1 Theodoxus fluviatilis | reverse complement strand
TGACTGGGGGCGACAGGGAAGGGTCATATCAACACAGGTTTGCAGCTTGTAGTCACAAGAAGACGGCGTCACAGAGACTGATTGATTGACCATTATTTTCCGAGGGAAGTTCATGGCATAGGCATAGCTGCATATCTTACATTCACCCCTCCTCACATCACTCAAACAAACAAAGCCCATTCCACCCCCATTCTCCATCCCGCGCACAAGTTACACAATGACATTAGTCATGATGAATTCAGAGTAACAAAAAACCACATTGAAAATAATTACAAAGAGAATATAGAAAAAGATTTAAAATTACCTAGGATAATTGTACCCCAGAAATTTAGTAATTTCGATTTATAATTCTGCAATGATTTCACTATTTTGAGAGAATTATATAGTGATTTCCAAGTAGTAGTACCTGAGTAAGATATGCTGTGTTTAAACAAATTATTTCTACACGAAAATTTTAACGTTCGAAAAAGTGTATCAAATAATCAGGCACATCACATCCATTCCTCATCACGACTAAGCGAAAGCAAACGCAGCAAGAACAGGCTTTACAGAAGCTAATACAACGTGGAACTCGGCAACGACAGAAACATGAAGTAGCAATAGTCCTTACTACCAGAACACAGCCAAACATGCAGTTAGACCCAACATACTGCATATCACGACACACACTGCAGGGGTACATCAAAACCACTTGGCATATTTGTAGACCTGTACAAGAAGATGGTGTCTCAGAGTCAAAGTCACCTCTGACTCAATGCGACTAAGCGAAAGCACCACAAGAACAGGCCTGTACGAAAGCTCACACTACATGTTCCCTCCGTGAGAACGGCAACATGAAGCACCAGCTGTTCTTACTTCTAGGACAGTGGATCACGTGGTTGGACGCGACATTTACCCTTGGGACAGGGCGAGGGTGAAAATGGGCAGAATGAAGCGGCTTTGAGTCAGCCAATCACGAGCCTTGAAAATAGACGCCGCCACGTGACCCAGATTTCGCACTAAGCTCGCACTCAGCTGCGCAAATTTTGTGCTCCGCGTGATTCGGATGTAATACTGCCAAGAAACGTCGTTTAGCTTAAGATTACACCCGAATCACGCGGACCGTTAAGGTGCATGGAGTACAGTACCGCCGAGCAAGACGTTTGTCACAAAACGCAGAAACATTAACGCGGCCGGATCTTAGCATAACTCCCCGGGCGTGCAAAGTCAGTCAGGCGGAGTGGCGGGTGCGGTCAAAGGTCAGCATAACCACCGACTTTGAACATTTCAGCCTTATTCATGAGCCGCTTCAATGGGGCCTTTTACGTGGTGGGCAGCGAAGGCCATGCACAGAAGCTGACACAGAACGTCCGTGTGTCCCTTTGCATGAACGGCAGCATGAAGCACCAATAGCTTTTACTACTGGGCACAGGTAAACACATAGTTGGACTCAACATACACTGGCACGCCACGGCTTGCCCAAAAACTGACAGACCATGTACCTCTGCGACAACGGTAACATGAAGCAGCCATACACTTTACTACAAGGCATAGCGAAACATGTGGTTGCAATCGACATTTATCGGCATAACAGGGCAGGGACTAGTCTGTGTAGACGCTGGCAGAGCATGTAGAGCATGTAACTCTGCAGGAACAACAACATAAAGTGGCAATGGACCTGGCACAGCGAAACACGTGGCTGGACTCGACAAATACCAGCAAACCGATGCAGAGACGAGTCTGTATAGAAGCTGACAGGACGTGTGCCTCTGCAGGAACGGTGATATGAAGCAGCAATGACCCTTACTACCAGGACACAGCGTGGCTTGTGGCCACACTTCGGCAGGGAGACACTGTACTCACCTTGCTCACCAAGCCCTCCCCCCTCCGTAGTAAGCAGCTGTGGGACAGAAGAAGTTTGGATACATCCATGGCATGCAGGTTGGTTACGACCAGAGACAGACGTTGGGAATGCTAGATCCGTGTTTTGATCTTGAGATATCGCGGCTTTTCTCTATCTTTATTAAAGATAGGATTCTATCTTTTTAAAAGGAATGAATCTGCATCAAGGTGTAAGGAAGACTCACATACGCTGGGTTTTGGTTCAGGAAATATTTAAATTGGAGAAGCTTCTTTAAAATCGTAATCCATGTCGTGGAAGTGACAAAATGACAATACACGTTTACAAAATCGTGACACATCTGTAGGGATTCTAAACATATTGAGTGATAGTTTGCCTGTTCATAGTCTTCATTTGTTGTTTTGGTGATCTGTGTCCATCCGCTCAATCATTTTGGACTTGTCCATATGCTTTGGAGTAACATGAATTTACCAACAACATCTTTGTATACCTAAAGGACGTAAACTGATAATACTCAAGTTTACAGAGATAAGGAGTTCAAGATCAGTAACGGATCTGTTTCCCCAGGTTTCTTCATGGCCAGTACATTTCTCACATGAATATCCAGACCACCATAATAACTTTACATTAATATTCTAAAAACTGCTCTAGTCAGCATGCCACCATGCCAAAAAAAGGTAATCCAATATTATCTCATCAAGGATGCAAAACGCTCAATGCCAAATTAAAGAATGCATGCGTAATAATGCATACACCAGTGTGCTGTAATAAGCATGCATGTTTTTTTTATATGCGATATATAATTATACGAGTGCAATACATGAATTTGACACTCAGCAGGCTCGGTAATGAAAAGGTCGGATAATATAGATGTGATTTAAAGAAAGAATAGACTTAGAGTGCAGTCAGAAGGGTGCACCATGCAGATGTATTACTCTTAAATAGTTCTGCAAGGCCAAATAATAAAATAGCTGTGGCTATGATAACCCAATTGACCCATTTCCCCCTGTGAACAACATTAATGATAAAAATTTCTTTAGTCCTGAGTTTATCAACTCTCTACTCCTGAGTGTATAATGGGTAGTTCTAACTGCCATGCCATGCAATGGTTATTTCTTTGGTCTAACTAAATGTTGTGCTGTTGGTAAGGATATAAAAAAATTGCTTAGAGAACCAAGCCAAGATTTACTAAAAGTACAACTGAGCATGCTGCATGCGTGAACATTGCCAGGAATGGATGTGAAACAGTGACGAAGTTTGTGTAATTCATGAGCTATCATTTCTGTCCTTACCTTGCCTCTGCCTCTTGATGTAGTCTGGCATATCTGGGGGATCAGGGGGGTCTGTGGAAGGAAAGACAAGGTGAATACTGGGGAACTAGACTCTTCAGTGTCCTTGTTTAATTAAGCCAACGCAGACATGTATCAAGACATCGACGAGCGATTTCGCAGCCAATTTAAAGAAATATTTCTCTCCGAAGCCGTAGTGATCCATCATTGACGTCAGAGAATAGAAACTGAAATTTTTTTAAAAGAAGAAGACAAAGTGAGAGAAGACAACTACTTATTATGGACGGAAATGCCGATTCCACACCTCCCTCTTCAACTGCACGCAAGCTTGCTTAAAATGTTGAAGTTACAAGGACAGTAAACACAAGATAAACCTTTGATATTTCTGCATTAACTGCGATATTTTGTAAATAAATTCACTGCACACGCTTCGAAATGATTACTCGCTGAGCGCATGTGGATTAGAGGTACGAATAGAGACCCACAGCGGCTCCCTAAAGCCCGTCGTACACGAGGCGATTTTACCCTGGCGTTATCGCAAGCGTCATTGTGGCAGCCAATCACGGCTGGCAATAGTGGAGCAAAGGCGTCAGTAGCGCTCTGTTATTGGAAGATATTTTTGTCAGTCCGTGTGTGGCGTGTGGAATTGCCTCGTGTGCGAAGGCCTTCAGCGATTCGTACAGGCAAATAACCAGAGAAAATCAAGAATGAGCTTACTGGTGCTCTAATCGGTTCCAGTGAATTTGCAGTCAAAGGCCCTTCATAACCTGCGAAGGCTGTGAAAAGCCATCAAACTTCATTACTTTTTCGGTTTATTCATTCATTTACCCATTTGTTTGTTCGTTCATTTATTCATGCATTCGTTCGTTTTTTCATTCATTCATTTATTCGCTGATTCATTCATTCCAGTACTCACTGTATCCGTAGTAGCCGCCGCCGCCGCCATAGGGAGTACCTGAAAGGCCAAACAAAGATCACACGATGCACTCAATGCCACAAAAGTAAAACAAAGAGATCAGATTTGGGAATAACATTTGTCAATAACTACAAGGACTAAAGAGATTTCAGGAAAACACCCACTGAACAGAATATATCATATCATCCCCCCACAGGACCTCCTGATTAGTCATATAAGATACTGATAAGTAAATCATTTAGCTGTCTGGGAGCACTACGCATAGGTACTACTTTGATATATATAAAACTTTCACCACAGTATACAGAAGTAAGGGGGGGGATATCATCGCGTGCCTCCCTGGATACTTTTTACTCTAGCATCAGCGCTCTGGTACTTCTTGGCGTAGAGGGCCAAAGAAAGATAGAAATGCCTGCTTAATTGCACTGAAACATTTCCAAATCTAAGATATTTCAAACTCTTCACGCTAGTAGCTAAGAAATGTGCCTGTATATAAATATTCCAATTTAAAGCTAAATATGTATGTGCTTCTACTGCAAAATGAATCGTGCCAATGCAAAATACACGTACTTTTACTTGGCAAGACCTGCACGGGACCAAACTTTATCATAGAATGAAACATTCCCCCAAACCAACACACAAAAACCCCCAAGAAAAAACCAAAACCAAAATCAAACCTAAACTATTTGAATAAACCCTCAAATATTCGATAACCAAGATTGTATTGTATATTTCACAAAATGCAGAAAGGAATATGAGATATATAGAGGAATGAACTAGAAATAATTAGAATGTAGGAAAGATGTACGCTACCAAAAATGCTACTTGCTACTCAGCAGAATTAAGAAAAAAAAGGTCTTGCAAGTGGAAGAAAAGATACATGTCAACGATGAAGGCCTATATGTTTTTAAAAGAGTATTCTAATAATGATAGTTGATGTCATTAACACGCATTACCATTAAATAATGGTAAATAGGCAAATTTTTCTTTTAAAGAATTCTCATTCATGAGCTATGTTTTGAACTCATTCTCTTTCTCTCAAAATGTCTTTGATATCTTCTGCCAAATTGCACGTGGATTCATTGCTTGTCCTCAACATTTCTGCCCGCACCTTACCCCCATCCCCGCCACCCACCCCTCCTTCCTGTACATTCTTGTACAGGGACAATTCATTTTAAAATAGATTTGAATATGACATGATTAAACTTCATTTTACATCTGACGTCGACACCTTCCCACCCCCCTACCCCACCCCTCACTTTGCAAAGATCAGATTCGCTGTGAAGTCTGTTGATTTCATGATCGCAGTGCGCTTGCCATATCTTCAGTCGAAACTGAAGTGTTGCCGGAAGAAAACAGCTAGAGCCTATGTATTTCCAACCTCGTTTCATTATTTCAACCTTGAGTTCAGTAAGGTAAATGCATGCATTCTGTCTTTCGGGCAAAGTATAATTTGAAGTATTTTATATTTCGTGATAGAAAGAATGTTTTGTGAAACACGAGAATTCTCGTGGTTAATTCACTCAGCAGGAGCAAAATGTCTCTTTATCCTACCCGAACATTGCTCGTTTGCTCACAGCCAAAGCCAATCACCATAATCATTTGAGTAGCCTTTTCCTTTCGTTTTACTCATTGTATGCACGAACTCATCAGAGTGAGAAATTTGGTGCTGAGTAATGCATGTAGTTATCATTACGTCCGAGTAGTGTTGTAGGTATACATGCTCGCCTATAGCAAGCACAATGCAGTGCTATCGGCTACGAGTGATTGCCAGTTACACTGCAAACGGTGACCTAGTGGTCTTCAGCTGTGACCCCGTCCCACGAAGTGGGTCACATCGTGCTCTCGGTCAATACTGAGTTGTGGAGCATTACTCAAAGAATATCTCCCGCCATTAAAGATGACTTTTGAAACCCGTTTTTGAATCGGAGGAATCGGGGCAGAGTTATGTGCAAAAGAATTGTACATCCTTGGGAATTAAGAGTTTGAAAAACAAAAAGGAAACTGTAAGAGCTCGATTAAATAGGAATATCTTTAGTCATCTTTTCACAACTGCCAATGTACAACTCTCAATCATACGCACGTAAAAACTATTTGATTGACTGCAAATAGACTTAACAGCTTTAGGTACTGTTTAAAAAGGGTCACAGGTCATCAGAGCATGTAAGGCCGAACAGCAGTCGATGATACAGGGCAGTGTAGACAAGAGAAAACAACACGGACCATGGTAGGTCAGCTGGTAGAGGATTTCGGGCGCTAACTGAAAGGTCTCGGGTTCAGTCCCCGCCTGTGGTCTTACATTTTCCCTGTCTGTCCCACTCAGGGCTTCAGCTCTGTATGTTAAACTTTCTACCCGGATTTCAAAACGACAATCAAGGTCCCTACCCAGAAAAACAGGTTATAGCTTCATTTCGACTTGAGACACAATGCGACTCAGGATAAGGTGGGGAGTCACAAGCTTCATTCACTTTATTCAGCTTGAAAAGTTGGAGTTGGAGTATGAGAACAGAGAGATTAAAGGAGATAAAAGAAAGAAGGCGGCTAAGTTTATTTCACTCACCGTAATAGTCTGTAAGGTAGCACGGCATAGGAATGAGAACGATGCGTTATGCGCACGAGAGGACACATGAAAATAAATTAATGTCGCCACATATGAACAATAATATCTTCACAACACAAGTGCAACTTTTCTTTTCACTATAAAAAAGCGAAAATTGGAACGAGTGTGACAAAGATAGTATTTACCGAGGCTCCATGACAAAGAGATAAGCGAATGCGTTGTCAATCATTTACATTTTTCATGTAAGTTAATACAGAACCTCTAAATTGTGCAACAGCTGGTGTTTCTACTAATTTGAAGAATCAAAACGTAAACGTCATATTAAATGAAAGTCCGATAGAAACGTTTTCTGTTTACAAAAGACTTAAACTTTAAAGAAGTTTCACGGATTGATATACAATTCCTTCTCTTATAAGAGTAAACAGACAGTTAAGCAACAAATCAACAAACAACAAATGAAGGATGACGCAAAAAATTGATGTGGATTGGAATCAGACGACCAATTTTCTGGAATCAAACAATTCAGTATTTGCACGCAAAAAATATATCGTTTAAACAAAACCAATCGACATGGTAAATAACAATTAAAAAACTGTAAATACGAGATGCCTCTTTGTTTATTAGGAAAAAGTGAAAATAGTAAATTATTTCCCATCATCAATATAACAAACGGAATGCTGATGATCGCGGTGCAAGCAAAAACGAGTTTATAACAACGATAAATGCAGTGTATTTTATTGCTATATTTTGTTTTTCGTATTCCAAGCCACATCAAGTTATATCCATCTTCTCTGACTAAACCTAGTTCATTAATCACGTGCTAGTGCTACAGTATCAGACTACTTCTACAAAACTACTTGTACTAATGCTATTGTCGAACTATTCCCAAAGTGAGACGACGATTGTAACCGCCTCAACTAGTACGACTACTTGATTACTGCAAGTACAACTACCATCACATTGTCATCTCAGTTACTCATGCACTGATGACGAATCAAACTCACGAGTTCTAGTACTATTATTGTCCTCCTTGACACTGTTTTCATCTACAGAGTTTCTACTATAAAGGCTGTACCCGATATGGCAGCTTCTAGAGCTTGTAAAATTTTCAAGCCATTTAAGCAGCTTTTTTAGAACATGACTTTAGTGTCCAATATTGTGTCATTGCACATATGTTTATACGTTACACACTGTACGATATGTTAACACATTATGCATGAGATAACCCAAAAGTGAGGGTTAGAAAAAGTATGAATAATTGTATGAACATTTGGAATGTCAAGGGGAAAAGCTTGATATAAACTTTGTCTCCAACAATCTCGACATTTTCTGGCGCTATATCAACACATTTATTAGAGCAATTATTTTCTATGTCTCTACTTAGAAACATTGAAAAGTTACCTCGTCTCAATTCATGTTGATATCATTTTATCTCATTGTGGTTTGCCAAATACGACTACTATTACTTAATCAACATTGCATTACAATATAATGATTGCCGAACAAATGCTAGCCCAACTCACTGTAAGTTACACTTGCTTCAGCAAACATCCACAACTTTAAAAAGGAGTTACTCCAACCTGATGCCTGAGATTAAAGAGTTGCTCTGTCATTGCGGCGAAAATAACTGCCACTTCAACTGCTATAAATACCACTGTTAATAGTAGTAGTAGTAGTAGTAGTAGTAGTAGTAGTAGTAGTAGTAGTAAGAGTAGTAGTAGTAGTAGTAGTAGTAGTAGTAGTAGTAGTAGTAGTAGTAGTAGTAGAAGTAGTAGTAGTAGTAGTAGTAGCAGCAGATGCAGTAAAACTTCTACTACTACTACTACTACTACTACTACTACTACTACTACTACTACTACTACTACTACTACTACTACTACTACTACTACTACTACTGCTAATACTACTCTTACTACTACTACTCCTACTACTACTACTACTACTACTACTACTATTACGCCTACTCCTACTCTTACTACTACTACTACTACTACTACTACTACTACTACTCCTCCTACTCTTACTTCTACTACTACTACTACTACTACTACTACTACTACTACTACTACTACTACTACTACAACTACTACTATTATTCCTACTCCTACTCCTACTCCTACTACTACTCCTACTACTACTACTACTACTACTACTACTACTACTACTACTGCTACTATTAATACTACTGTGTCCGCTACTCTGTCTGTAACAGTGCAAACCCTACTTACAATAGAATCTATGCCACAACCATTACATTGTCAAGAATGGTGAGGAAAAAGAAGGACTACTCACTTGGCCCCATAAGGTTTTGCTGTTGCATAATTTGTGCCACCATTTGAGCTATCTGCATCAACGTGGCCTGATCTGCAAAAGAAATAAAGAAAATGTGAAAAGTGCCATTTTAACCTCCGCCAAGGAGTTCTTTTTCCAGTCGGTTAGTTCGTTCGTTCGTTTTGGAAAAACAACCATGAATATATTATTTTATTGCTATAGGGCGCAGGCCGGCGTGTGCTGCAAGCCGGCGTGTGCGTTCCACACTCAGAGACCTCTAGCAGGCGCTAAAAGGAACTCAACTTCGAAGCAGCATGCCGGGCTAGCAGAACATGCTGCCTGAATCATACAGGCCGTGGAGGAGGCGCTGTGATACTTCCACTGCAGTGGCTGCCTTGGTGGAGGTTTGCGCTCTCTGAGGTTTCCCTCTAGTTCACTTCAGTGTTGCTCTTAGTACCACTGGACTCTGGCTTCTATGGCCGAGAGAGAGGGACCGCCCCCGTGCGAGGACTTCCCCACTATGAAAGCCTTCCGCACTCGTGCTTCCGTGTAACCATCCCTGTTCTCTTCCTTCGTCGCCACACAGCTGCCACGGTCCCTGTGACGTCAGCGAAGTTCCGGTGCCCCTCCTGCCTTCGCCTCTGCCGCGCCAAGCTAGGCCTGCAGAGCCGTTTAGGAGTCCTCAGAGGATAGGCACGGAGTCCGTCGTCCTTGAACCAAGGGTCGACGCCAGTGTGTATAACAGATAGTCTCTTCTTCGAGTCGTTCCTTGACTCCCATCCATTTCATTCAAGCACCCCCTCCCCCCTTTTTTCTTGCCGAGAGTACAGGTTGCTGATTGAAAATCTCTGTTAAAACAGCTCATTGTTGCCAGTTAACATGCACCTACCTTTCGCCTTCATGCCAAACTATTCTATATGCAACATATAAAAATCATAAACAAAACAAACTTGTTTTCTGTATAGTGACATACAAACATATTTCAATGGGAATGAATGGAGGGGAGTTCTTGAACTATGTTGACATGTCAAACACATTTGTGCACCTATGATCAGTGTTTAACGTCTCTGCTTACCATGTCACGGTGCAGACAAACAACTGTGTTTTGTAATTTTTTAAAATTTTATAACAACTGCTCTTTCATACATGTCCCTTGAGCCGGTTTGTCGTCCTTGGTGGAAATTTCTGTAGACTGTGTTTCCAGTGCTTAGTTGTAAGTTTCATGCATTTGTCATTTGTACCTGAACATGTTTGTAATCTGAAACATAGTCGATGTGTTTGTGTCTGAGTGTCTTTCTGCCTGTACTTCTGTCTGTCTCCGTGTCTGTTTGTGTGTCTGTCTGTCTGTCTGTGTGTCTGTATGTCTGTCTGCCTGCCTGCCTGACTGTCGGTCTGCGTGTCTGTCTGTCTGTCTGTCTGTCTGTCTGTCTGTCTGTCTGTCTGTCTGTCTGTCTGTCTGTCTGTCTGTCTGTCTGTCTGTCTGTCCGTCGTCCGACCCACACCTTCTCTCTCTCTCTCTCTATCTCTCTCTCTCTCTCTCTCTCTCTCTCTCACTCTCTCTCACTCTCTCTCTCTCTCATATATTATTTTTATTTCCTTGTCCAGCACACGTGACTGATTGCGAGAGTGACATAGCGGAGAATAATTAATGTCACTAACAGGTCACATGTCACGTGATGAAAAAGACACTTATGACGCGTGAGTTCCTTCCAAGGGCGCCAACATAACTGTCCAGGCTATGGGTCCTAATTAGCATATTCAACAGGAGCAATGTGCTTGATGATTTATGACTCGGAGCTGTCGTCAGCGAGGGATTTGTATTTGATTTTTTTCCTATTTTTTCAGTCAGTTTTCCTGAAGAATCGTGAGGCGTGCCAGTCATAGTGAGTCCTTTGGCGTTGGTGTGCTCTGTCCTCATCTAGATGAGTGTCAAGAACACTTAAACAGCGTTCTATTTCTGTTCAAGGTTGAACATGGTTCAGCTTGCCATGAATTCTTTGAGAAGGTTTCACTGCTGAATTTGTACAGTTCACGAAGTAAGAATTAGAAATATAATTTAAAAAAATTTGAATATATCAGTTTCGTATTGAAAATGTTGCTTTTGCAGCTGAATCAGTGACTTGAGGGAATATTTGTTCTGCTGTCAATTTTTCTTTTCAATGTGATCAGCTTTTGATTCCATAAACAGAATGATATCGAATGGAGTGCGAATAATATAATATTCATATTATCCTTATTAATTTTTCTGCTTATCAAGTGATGATTGATACCCTGTCTATAGAAAGATGCAAGAAGTTTGACAACATGGACCCTGCATCCACAGCTGTCATGTATGTATTCATGTGAATTTGAGATTTCCTCATGGTATTACAATGTTGTCATTAAAAAAGCACTTAAGCATCATACAAAACACATTTCACCACACTTTATGATGAACTTTTCGTATCATTTAGTTTAAAAAATGTTATTTCAAGATTTGAAAAAGTAAATGATTGTTCTCAGTAGAAACTGACTCATATCAAATGTTGTGTGCAGACTGTGCCTGGACCACAAAACATCAACAGGTGTGTTTCCAATGAGGAGTGTTCCGTTTTTATTTGATAGGCTCTCACTCTCTCCTCGTTGACTCTTTCCTCAATATTAATTTTCAATTCAGTAGCGTTTTTTCTTTGAAAATGAATGGCGCATAGAGCCAATTGCAGTTAACTACATTTCGCAGTCAAGCCTAAAATCATCGGAAAGCTGTTGACACAATTTTTATCTGTAAAGCTTTTTTTTTTTAATTAACTGCGAGCGCCGAGCAATCTCATCGTATGCTATTTTGAAAGGCTTTGCTTTTTTTTTTTTTTTGGGGGGGGGGGGGTGTATGTTTAGTTTTAGATCAAAAGAGACAGTGGCAGATAGTTTTTAAAAACAGTACTCAAGAGTTGCAAAACTATACTGTGTTTTGGGAGAAATAAAAAGATGAACAACTCTATTTGCATTTATTAAAACTCGCTGATCTATAAATGACGGAAAATGACCTTGAGCTATATATCAGCGACTGTAGAGTGTGTACCGCTACAAAAGTAGGCATGGTATCATTCCCCTCTGAAGATTTATCCAAAGTCACTTTCCTAACTGCTCTGGAGTTTTAAAACACTCAAAAGTTCACATCTCTGTTGCAAAGAAAAGAAGTGTAAGATTTCTAGCGTCTCCTTTCAGAATGATGTGTGTCACAAATGTTTCCTTCCGGAGACAAGCACTTTGTATTTTCTGCCATTTCATATCACTCCCTTCACTCGGCCATGTCACGACTATGTCCTATAATGAACGCCTACATTAGCCAGATTCTGCGTCTCTACGTTAGACGCTTTCTTTTTAAAGCTCTGATGCTTTTACGAGAGATTTACTGAGGCAGGTGAGTTTGCTGATGGAGATTTCCTGCTCCGGTTTTTTCCCTCGAGCTTTGAGAGTGTCCTTAGGTTTTACCCCGTGACTAATGGAATGTCGGGACGCCCGTAGACGAAATTGGGCGTATGTAGCGGGTGTCAGCAGGCAATGACGAGGATATTAATCAGTCTCCACAAAGCCACAAACATGTCAGACAGCTCTCCGGTCTAGTTGTCTGGACCTCCGAAGGAT
>JAWQFJ010014760.1:15000-27500 GCA_034096865.1 Theodoxus fluviatilis | reverse complement strand
TGAAGATAAGCAAAATGGTGAATGAGAAAAAAATAGGGCGTATCATCTACCCGGTATGGGGTAATCAATATCACACGGAGGGAAACGGGAAAAGCGTTGCTAGGAAACATGACGCCCTAATTGTAAATGAGATAGTGTCGGTTTGTAAAACTTTCCCTCCTTTTGCCCTTTTAGACTATTGTGACCAATGAAAATCTGTTCGTGTGGTTCAGAGGATATGCAAAATGCATGTAAGGCAAGTGCACCCTGGCGCGAACACACAACATAGAGAGAGAGAGAGAGAGAGAGAGAGAGAGAGAGAGAGAGTTTCAAACAGATGTAAATTACATTGAGGACAGGTAGAAAACGTGTTTATTTATGAAAACAGTCTATAGCATCACGTTCGTGGACTTTGTAACATGGAATGATCTGTAGCAATCAGCTCACGGGAAAGTTTCGCCCCAAAAACTTCTGCAAGGAAATGCGCTGGGCTGCGGTTACGGCGCTGCGTCGACTTACCGCCCAGTCGATAAGATTTCTCTTTATTTTTGTAATTCCAAAACAACATGTCAAATTACCTCCAAATGCAATGAATTATTCCTAGGGTAAAACCCTTATCTTGCACCGGTTTATGTCAGAATCCGTTTAGAATTTTTTAGTTATATTGCCGAATAACAGACAAACTAGCAGAACTAACGAATGAACTTACTAATTAACCGACTGAAAAGCATAACCTCCCCGTGGGAGGCACCACAGCACAGCAGGATAATTTCCTACCGCACGCTACAGGGACTTGAGTTGCCCTCGCACGAAAAGGGATTCCCTCCTTTGTCTCCTCAGGCTGAGGGCCTGCTGGGTCAATGCTCTTCGTCAGGACTTTCCCTCACTTCGTGTGTATGGCTCCCTGGCAGCTGACATCTGTCACTAAACCTGTTTTGCAAGGGACACGAGTGGCTGCATTGAGAATCCCCCCCCCCCCCCCCCCTGTCTGCTTCTAAGACGGAAGAATTAATGGCACAAGACCAAATGTATGCAGACGTCGCAAATGCCTGTCAGCCTGTGCTATCTTTGCAGCCACTTCCCGTGCGCAAAAAGTCTGTGAAATTTACTGTTGTGCCTTTAAGACGAACACTCGGTAAGATCAGGCTATATTTTCTCTGTTTTGCATGCACAAAGCATGGACGTTTTCCCACTAGGAGCACTTTCTAACTGTGTGAGGATCTGTATGTACTTTTGGTTAACTGCACTATTTGTTTGATAGACACTGTTAGCTGTAGATATTACCAATAAACAAAACTTCCTGGCTTTACGTATAGAGCATATGTTTTAAGTGAGTCACTTCTTTCTTTCTTTTATCAGTCTCTCAAACATGATAAGTGTTTGCAGATTAACAGGAAAGCCACCTACAGGAGATATAAATTCACTGCGATGAAAGAAAGCGACCCACAACTACATTCAACACGAGCACTGGCGCAACGCTGATTCAAGGGACTTGTTTGTATGCTTTGATATGTTATGGAGGAGATTTGCATATTCCAAAGTCGTTTTGCACGTCTACACTGTGTTCAACGTGTAGAGTTCCTCGTGAAATACACAACCCGAGAGGAGCTCTGAGACATGTTGCAAAGGAGGCGTCGTCGTTGCCGAGACTGTCGTCAAGGTCGTAAGATGCAAAGTCATAGCAGTGACAACGCTGTGTAATGCTGTTAGACAACTTTTAGACTGGGATTCTTCATTCATTCATTCTTTATTTCATTCATTCATTTATTCATTTATTCATTCACCTTCTTTCAAGAGTTATTTGGTGTTACCATGCATTCTCAGGAAAGTTTGGTCATTGTTGCTCAGGTTGTTGTTATTGGTAGTTTTATCAACTCTGTCCCTGTCTCTGTATCTCTCTCTCTCTCTCTCTCTCTCTCTCTCCCTCTCTCTCTCTCTTCTCTCTCTCCCTCTCTCTCTCCCTCTCTCTCTCTCTCTCTCTCTCTCTCTCTCTCTCTCTCTCCCCCCTTCTACTTCCCCCCCTCTCTCTCTTTCTCTCTCTCCTCTCTATCCCTCCTCCCCCACCCCTCTCTCTCTCTCTCTCTTCTCGCCGCTCTCTCTCTCTCTCTCTCTCTCTCTCTCTCTCTCTATCTCTCTCTCTTTCTCTCCTCGCCCCTCTTCCATCCCCTGCCAACAGTACAGAAATCACAGGAATAACACGACGGAAATACCAGACAAAATGTTTACCACTGGTACTCCCCTGAAGGGCTGTGTTTTCCTGTCAGAGGCAGTATCCTGCAGTCAACAGAATGAGCTGCCTTGCTCAAGGACTGATGAATGAGAGAGAGTTGACGTGATATATGACACGAGAGAGTTGCACTCAACACGTAGGAATGCACGTGAATTAGGTAACTTTCATTTTCTTGAGTACAAGACACCTACAGCGGTAGAGTTGATATCTCATTCAGCAAGAAAGCAAAGCCAGTCACAATGCACTCAGAGGTAAAATGAAGTCTCATTGAACAACTGCTAAATGTGGAGGAACGTTATATCAAGGTTCCTTGAGTTAATGGGTGCGGTTGTTTGAGGAGTTGCGTTTTCACGGTGTCACTGCAGTCATGTTGCCGAAACACACACACACACACACACACACACACACACACACACACACACACACACACACACACACACACACACACACACACACACACACACACACACACACACACACCACACACACACACACACAACACACACACACACACACACACACACACACACACACACACTCACACACGCAGACTCGCGCACGCGCATGCGCACGCACGCACACATTCACGCACCCACACCCTCGCGCGCGAGCGCACACACGCACGCACACATGCACGCACCAACACGCACACACACTCGCGCACACACACATGCACACCCACGAACACACGCGCACACACACAAACATACACACACACACACACACACACGCATACGCATACATACACGCTCCCTCTCTCTCTCGCGCGCGCGCGCACACACACGCACACACACACATATCAGTTCAGTTTAGTCTCTTAACCCTGAGATGGGTTGTTGAGGCACCACTGATGACTTTCGGACAATCTTCCTCCATCGAGCTCTGTCCTCTGTGGCTCGCTGTGAGTCAGCAAAGGTCAAGCCTGTCCACTCTTTGATGGTGTCTTCCCACCTCTTTCTACACACATATATGCACACACATATCCACACATCTTCTTCCAGTCTTCCTATAGTTTGTCGGATTTAAAACCCATTTCGCACGAATAGGGAAAACTCATATATCAGACGTGTTTACCAGACCACCGTCTTGTTTCTCCACACGAGAGCAAATCACTCGTTTTCCAAATGACAAAGACAAATGAGTATTAAGGTAAAGGTAAAGGTGTGATTTTATATAGCGACTTTACACCATTGATCGGTGCTCAAACCGCTTTACACTTTCACCCCCTAGGATATGCTGCACATCTGAGACTGCCTAAAAGCTGGAGAACACGACCAGAGCTTTGCTCATCCCACATCCCCTCATCAGTATTCCTTCCGAGAGATCTGTCTTAGTGTCTGACATCTGCATCTCCACTATCAGTCCGAGAAGGCGCAAAGACAAGCTTAAATCCCGTGAAGAATTTGTGTAATACGTCACAAACTCAGCAGAGCTGATGGTTAATGAGGGGTGTACTTCCAGGTAGTCTGCACTCTAAAAGAGCGAGTGGTCTGAGAAAACTGCGTGTGGAACCTCAGATCTAAAATGTTTGTTTTTGTTTGCAATCTTGATGTCAATGTTGCATTTAAAGAAATGAAGTGATCTGGTATGTCGTTAGGTAGAGATGAGAATACAGCGAGAAAATAAAAACCTCGAACACTTTGTGAGGTTTTACATATGCGTGACTGCCTTTGAAGGAAAAAAGAAGCAAAAATGTTGCTCGAATGATGACGTGTATAAGGTAACAAGTGGAAAACTTCAACAAGAAACAGGACTATTTATTTCCGGGTGCCAGCTGGTCGCAGAGCTTCAGCATGAAGTTTTTGAAAGTGGAGTATTCCCTGAATATTTATACCACCTTTGCCTTTACAGCTGCACGTCAGTCTCAAAAGTGGCATTAGGAAATATCTAATTTGACAAAGTAAATTCATTAGAATCTTAACACCCAACACTTAACTAAAGAAAAAAAAAACTCCCCCAGGCTAACGAAATTATGTTTGAAATCTCAAACTGCAGACAAAATATTTCAGCAAACATGTTTCTATTTTGGGAATGCCACTATGCAGTCCAGTCTTGTGTAGTTATAATCTCCCCAAAGCAAGGCTGCACAAAGACATTGTTGTGTCTGGTGTCACAAAACACATCAGGTGGAAAGATGAAGAAGCAGATTTGTCTATGATGCCATTGAGAATAATCCTTATAGAGGCGAATCCCTCCCTAAATAACGCCACAATGGGTTATCTTGCCTATGTTTCCTCTGTTGCCATCTCAAAGCACCTGTCGTTGGGAGGGTCCATAGATTCCTCAGACCCAGTTAGCTCCAAGGTGACATTATTTATTTGAGACAAGAAGCATTGGGATTTGTCTGGACGTCTGATGTATGTTTCCAAAGGACCAGCATATCACCCCACTCCGTCTGCTGTGCTGACGTTTATAGAAAGATTACCTCGAAGTGACCCAACAGTGACCTTCTTGATCACTTCTTTCACGGCCATCTCTTGTTCATGGTCTGTCTGCCGCTGTCATGTCCTCTTTTCCGGTGTCTTTGATGCTCTCTTCCTGTGCTCTCAAGGTCAAGCATACATGGCAGACAAAGAAGAGCGTGGTTTTACATGGCAAATTTACCCCCACAAATTCGACACATTTTGTACCACGGCTTTGATTTTTGTCGAATGATCCGTGAAGCACTTCATATGCAGCGAAGAAGTTTTTAGAAAATTCATCTGACGACAGTGTTTTGGTTGTTGTAAACTGTTATTTCTACTTCAGAAATGGCGCAATTCCAAGACAAATGATCGAGCAGTTTTTCCTCTCGAATAGCGAAGTTGCAAAATTAACATTTAGATCTATGCAGTGTTAGTTACACTGGCCTTTAAATATTGCATTTAGATTGTTCTATTGATATCCGTTGGGCTGGACTTTATTCCGTATTGTTTCCATATTTATTTAACACTGTACATGTAAAGCAACAGAAAGAAGGCTATATAAAATATTAATATTTCGGCTTGTGTGGTTTCCCCTTTGTTCGGTCCTGTGAGACGGAAAAAAGAAAATTTACTCCGACATGGAGACACGAAAAATCAGACAGGTTATGTAGAAAACATGAAGGACAATATGAGCTTTTGCTGTGTAAAGAATCATTTATCAGGGAATTTGCATGATAGTGGAAATGTATTTGTTCGGGTCATCTCAGTGCGCATCCAAATATAACAATTGTGGGCCATCAACAACCTTCAAAAACTTTCAGAATATAGAAGAACGAATGCAAAATTTGGTGCTTTGCAATTCACCCCAATAAATGTTTCTGTGACTCATTTCAGAGCTTTGCTAGCAGTCTGTCTTCTCAGTCCACGTAGACAAGTAGAGGACAAGGTTTACAAGATGCAACAGCGTCGACCCTCCTCTCAAACTTTTGCACTTACTAGTCGCCCTCCCTTGAGAGTGTCCTGTTTTTTAAGTGACGGAAGTGCCACGATAAAATGTATCTCATTTGAAGCTCAGTAAACAGGTAAAACACATTGACTTAGCAGGTGACCATCTGGAGAAAAACAGGTACGCTGTAGAACATTTACTGCTGGAGGGTACCCATCCATAGCCAAGACCTTCAGCTCCCAGGCTCACGTACCCAAGTGCTCCATGGGCTGGGGTAAAGGCATCTCCCTGCACGATTCGTGAAAGACGAATAAGTAGGGAAGTAGCGGCTTGACTTATTCTTGCCCCGACAAACTTTAGTAATTTTAATTAGCAATGGTCTAGCATAGCCTGCGGTGGCTGATAGACCGTAAAGTTCCGTTTGTTTGTGAATATTCATGTCATTAACACAACCGTTCTCGCTGCGGTAGGCCATCATGATTGCATAATTATTTCAGTGAGCAAGAACTTGCTTTTAGGTATTGGATTATCCCCCAAAGGAAATTCGCAAGAATTTTTTTTTAACAGAGTCAGTTTAAAGAGAGATGATGCATTCTACTGAATTGACTTTGCAGTAACACATTTTACAAAAGAAAAGAGAACACTTGCAGGAAATTTGCATACGACTGGTTTGGATTATTCTTTCAAAACGTCTAAAAAGGGGCATGAGAACAAGAAAAAAGTGGATGAGAATAGCACAGAAGATATACTTTCCCTGATTTATTTCCCCACTACGTTTGTGAATTACAAAATTAACTTATGTTTTAGACAGGGTATTTTTACGGGATAAAGAAAAGTGTCGCGTTAAAATGCTACAGGAAAAGTTGAATGTAGTCTGAAGGCTGAGCAGAGGAAAAAAACTTACGGGAGGAAAAACAATGTAAAAGAGCTCAAACAAAAGTTTCATGGATATTCTCCATTCTCACCAGATAATATTCTGCAGCCAGTTCTGGTCACCAGAACCAACTCAAGAAAGGAAGAAAACGAAAATGAACCTACACCACTGGACGAAAAGCCGCCGTTAACCCCGAAAGCATCGAATATGAAAAGAAACTTTCGTAAACACTTGTAACCACCTGCAACAATATATGTCAAGTCTCCAGTAAAGAAGGAAGATAACATTTAGCGAAGGACTTCATACGAACAATTATCTTCAAACACTTTAAAAACAGTTCCTGGTAAGTCAGCAGAGATATCTATGAAAGAAAACTAAAATTTTGTACCGATATAATTCTGAGGCGACAAAAACATTTTCGCGCCTGTTAGATCTATTCTTTTCTCTTTATTTCTCTCTCCTATCTTTTTCTCTTACTGTCTATTCCTCTCTCTCTCTATCTCTCTCTCGGTGTTTCTCTCTCTCTCTGTTTCTCTCTCTCTTTATCTCTCTCTTTCTCTGTCTCTCTCATCTCTCTCTGTTTCTTTCTCTATCACTCACACACGCATACACACACACACACACACACACACACACACGCACACACACACATACACACACAAACACACACACACACATACACACACACATTCATTTACTCATTCACCCACTCACCCACCCTCCTACACGCACACACGACACGCACGCCCATACACAGACGAGAACATAGATACTACTGACCAGCACATAGACTCTACTGACCAGCACATAGATACTACTGACCAGCACAGGCGAGGAGGAGGACTGCTAGGCGCATCATCTTGGCGGGTGGGAGTCCTGGATCTCCCTTTGTCTTTCTCCTGCAGACTCTGGCCTCCGCCATCTCTTATCGGGGGACCCCTTGCAGAACCCCGAACCCAGTCAGCCAATTGCAACCCGAGCCTCTATCACGAGAGCCAATCAGCGATGAGCCCCCCTCAGTGCCAGCCAATCAAATGCCGAGCCCCACGGCTTGGGGCCAATGAGAGACGCAAAACGAGGAGGACAACAGGATGAGCCGTGTGCAGGGGAACTTTTTCTCCATGTGTCCTAGATTCTGTGATATGTGAATCGCTTGCCTCTAAATGTCATGAGATCGCCTGTCTTCGTCTTGTTCAGTGCTCTGCTGTCTTTCTAAAAAAACAACAACACCTCCCGCCCCCCTTCCGTCCCTTCCCCTGATGTTTCATTCCCCAGCACCACCCCACCCCATCCCCCCTTTTCCCTCGCTATTCCACGTCCCACTTTTGTTGTTTTCAGCCAAATATTTATGTCCCCAGACAGTTCTGTGTTGTTGCTGTCACCTTATCTTTCACTGCTAATTGCTTGCGACTCAGCGTGTGGACTGCTTGCTTTACTGCCACGTAGTGGATCATGTGTCCAAGCTATTGCGTCAAAGGGTCAAACAGGCGAACAAGCAAGCGGGCAATCACGTAGGCGGGCAAACAGGCAGGTGATGGGTTATTAACTATACAAAACACACAGTGATTGGTTTGTCAGTCAGTCAGTGAGCCAGACAGTCAGTCAGTCAGTCAGTCAGTCTGTCAGTCAGTCAGTCAGTTGGTCAGTCAGTCAGTCGATCAGTCAGTCAGTCACTAAGTCAGTCAGTCACTAAGTCAGTCAGTCAGGTAGTAAGTCAATCAATCAGTATGTCAGTCAGTCAGTCAGTCAGTCACTAAGTCAGTCAGTCAGGTAGTAAGTCAATCAATCAGTATGTCAGTCAGTCAATTAGTCTCTCAGTCAGTCATTCAAATAGTCAGTCAGTTTGTTGGTAAGCCAGCCAGCACATCACCCGACCAGCCTGTGGTGTAGTCATCGAATTAACTCATCTGTCAGATGGCTACTAAGTCAGTAAGTCGTCTAATGAGTCAGTGAGTCGGTCATGGGTATTTAGTACAGTTAGTTAGCCATCAAGTCAGCCGGCCAACCAGTCAGTCAGTGAGACAGTCAGTCAAGTCGGCCAATCAGTCAGTCAGTCAGTCCGTCCGTCAGTAAGCAAGTCAGTCAGTCAGTGTCAGTCAGTCAATAAGTCAGTCAGCCAGTGAGTTAGTCAGTCAATCAGTACATCCGCCAGTTAGTCAATCGATTAGTCAAATCAGTAAGTCAGTCTATTCATGGGCCTCTCTGATCATTCCTCGGGCAGGCTATATGTCCAGAGATTGCTGCGTGAGTCCGTAGTCAGTCAAAAGTCACTCGTTTGATTGATCAGTCGCTCGGTCAGACAATCTCCCAAAAGTGTTGCAGGACTCACGGTTGAGCGGCAAAGGCATCCTCCTCTTCCTTCCTCCTATCACTGCTTTAGTGTCTTTGCTCTCATTCCTCTCCCCTCCCTTGCCCTCTGTCCTCCCCATTGCCCATCCTCTTCCTCCCTCCTCTTACTGATTTAGTGTCATTGCTCTCATCTCCTCCCCTCCCTTACCTTCTGTCCTCCCCACTCCCCATCCTCCTCCTCCTCCCTCTTATTACTGCTTTAGTGTCATTGCTCTCATCTCCTCCCCTCCCTTACCTTCTGTCCTCCCCACTCCCCATCCTCCTCCTCCTCCCTCTTATTACTGCTTTAGTGTCATTGCTCTCATCTCCTCCCCTCCCTTACCTTCTGTCCTCCCCACTCCCCATCCTCCTCCTCCTCCCTCTTATTACTGCTTTAGTGTCATTGCTCTCATCTCCTCTCCTCCCTTGCCCTCTGTCCTCCCCACTCCCCATCCTCCTCCTCCTCCCTCTTATTACTGCTTTAGTGTCATTGCTCTCATCTCCTCCCCTCCCTTACCTTCTGTCCTCCCCACTCCCCATCCTCCTCCTCCTCCTCCTCCCTCTTATTACTGCTTTAGTGTCATTGCTCTCATCTCCTCCCCTCCCTTACCTTCTGTCCTCCCCACTCCCCATCCTCCTCCTCCCTCCTAGAAATGCAGCAAATCCCTATCGAGCTCCTCCTTTTTTAGTCCTCTATTTAAGGACTTGGTGCGAGTTCTTTGACTGTCCCGTCTGAGCTATGTCGGTGCCCTGTGTGCAGTGCAGCCGTTAGCTGTACAGCTGCAGGAAAATTACGGTATGTTACCTGATTCATCAAGGCACACTCGGAAATGGGCAGCCATTGTTGTCGTCTACTCAGTTTCTAAACATCAACTTACAAAGTAAATGAGTCCTACTAGCAGCAAAAGTTGACTGAAAAGAGCGTATTATTGTTAAGTCTACTCATGATGATGTTCGTGGAGGGGAGTGCGTATAAAATTGGGGACCAGATACAAATTTGACAAAACAGAGTACCGTCGTAAAATGTTTGCATGAAGTTTCTTTCATAACAAAGATTTAGTCTAATATTGTCGAGAGCAAAAATACATTAGACTTGTGGAAATAAACGTAAAAAGGCTATTTTTCCGCAGCTGTGCAGATAACGGTTACCTGTGTAGAAAGTCCAACAGCAAACGTGAACAATAGATGACCGGAGACGCGTTGTCATCACTTCCGAATGGGTTTAGTGGAATATCATTTTTGCAGCCATCTTTGTAGGTACGAACTGGAATGTATATACCGTCTCTCCGTCTGCTTCCTTTCTTTCCCTTCCGTCACTGCCCTTGGTGCTTTCTATGTCCTCCTGCAGGCTTTGTACAGCCACAAATGCGGGCGTTCATGTTATCCCAGCATTACATGTATGTTTGAGAATTATTGGTGTTAATATAATGGAGAATTCTTGATCAATGTTATGACTATTTTGAATCAGCTCCTATCTGCATCTCATGACCAGAGCGTGAGCTGTGTCTGTGTCCTGCCTTTGTTCACAACTGCATTGTTGCCTCCTCCAAGCAGGTTATTTTGTTTGTCAGTCTGTTAGTTTGTTAGTGCGTTCGTGAGTAGGAAAAAAAACCTTTAAAAGCCCAAATCGAATTCTGATTAAATACGGAGCAAGGTACGAGTGTTACCCAAGATACGATCGTGAAAATTTCGGATATTATTTGTAATCTTGTTTTGGAATAACAACCAAAAAAGATAAATATTATCGCCTAGACCGTAGGCTGGCGTGTGCTGTAAGCCGGCGCATGCGTTCCACATTCAGAAAACGCTAGTAGACGTTAAAATAAACTGAAAGTTTAACACTGGCTCGCAGAACAATCTGCCTGAATTATACAGGCCACGGAAGTGATGCTGTGATGCCTTTGGCAATCTCTAGTTATTGAATTTACACTCTTTCTTCATAAATATATTATCACCTGTCTTTCGAAATTAAACGTTCATTATCATCCGCTGCCTCATAATGTGATCAATGCAACCAAGTCATCATGAATGTGGGAAACATAAGGAACAGGGCAAATTCCGCCAATGTGTGAAGGTGCTCTTTTAAATATTGCGACAGTTCACTGCTTGATGAATGTTCAGACCGCACAGTTTATTTTATTCATCACTCTAAAACCATCTCAAATTCCTGGGTGCATGCAAACAGCCTGTGGATGAACCTGTCGAAGTTAGCTTTCACAGTCTTTAGCTCAGCCCTCTCAGGTACCCGTTGAACTCCTGGGTTGAGAGAAGCAATGTAAGTAAAGCACTTTGCTCAAGGATGCACCTGTGTGATCCGCGCAGCTTCGAACGCCGCACCCGCTAGCCGAGAGCAAATTCAACTCCAGCGCGCTGATCACTCGGCCACAGCGCCGTACGTGTATGGCGGTGCCTCATTGTGGAAATCTGTGTTGTTCTGGTCTAGAAAGTAACCACCTTTTGCCTGTTCTGTGCTGAAAGTACTGGATGCGTGGTTATGAGAATATGCAGTTCCACCTGTTCCGCTACTCAAGAACTGTCCAGTCCATTACTTCACTCGCTATTTATGAATGAACAAATAACGAAAAAACGAATGAAGAATGAATGAATGAATGATGAACTTGTTCATTAATTATTTTTTGGATGAATGAATGGATGGATGATGAACGAATGAATGAATGAGTTCTTGAATGAATGAAATATTACGAGTTATCAGCCTTTGTAAGTTATGAAAGACCATTGATTACAAAGATCAATGGACTTGTGTGGAATAAGAGCAAGACTAGTCTAAATTTTCCAAGCTCTTCCCCTTGTAGCGAATAGTATCGGTAGTCGCGGTGGGTCTATTCTTACCCCCAGCCCACAGGGTTTAAGGGGTGGCTTTGGAGCTCTCCATTCCACATTTGCAAGACTCACTTATGGCAAACACTTGCGGTTTGGGGATGACAACATACCCACTACGTCTCGCTACTCTATTTCAAAATGGCAAGTAAGAAGGTAAATATTTACTTCATTTAGCTTTGTTGCTTGTCGGGATCAATGATTTTACATAGCCCAGAAAGACTGATTCACTTCGAGCAATCTGAAGAGTGAGTGCTGAGTTCGACCAGTACAAGCCTCATTGTGAATCAGGACAAATTTGCTGCATGGGTTGGTGCTTGGAACTCAGTTTGATGATATAATATCCTATGTCATGCGTGTGGCACTGGACCATTTTTGCAAGAGTCTCCATGTCTACAACGTCAATGTAATGTTCTTATTTTTTTATCTTTCAAGACAAATTTTAATAACTCCTCTCATGGCACTTCTCTTACAACGAGACACCATGTGTTCTCAACTCTCGTAATTTTTCTTTATAAAAAAGTTGTTATCAAAGGACACACACACTTTTTCCCTTCTTCTGAATGTCAGCTGCCGGGTAACAAAGCGGCAAAGAACATCTGTATGGAAGAGCTTATCTTGAGCGCAGATGACACTTTGATGACATTGGAAGTGCCCTCGGGATAGAGAGAAAAAAAAATCAGAATACGAAAGAAAAGCGTTGGGTTGAAGGCAGCGATGGCTGTCTGTTAGATAGGTGGATAGAGGAGAGAGAAGTAACAACAATTGTTTGTTCTGCGACTTCTTCAGCAACAGTGAAATAGTCTGAGAATACACACAAGCATCTCATAGGCAACATCAATGGCGATACAAAGACAGTACCTAGCCATGCGTTGTGAAAATGTTACCCCTTAAAAATAT
>JAWQFJ010014760.1:0-7500 GCA_034096865.1 Theodoxus fluviatilis | reverse complement strand
CACACACACACACACACACACACACACACACACACACACACACACACTTTACTGAAAACAAGAAAGGCTTGAAAGTCTTGCAAGGTCTACACAGATCCCTGTGTGCCTGCAAGTGCCTGATGGATGACCCTAGTCAGACACCATGACGTATACCGTGTGTTTAAAACCCAAGACAGGAAAAGCATGCCCGAGTCTGCATGCTGTTGTGCAACTCTCTCTCGCTCCTCCGCTCTCCCGTCATGGCTGTCCTCATTATTCATGCCTGTGGTCCAATATTTTACCAACCGGTGACGCTCGTCGTTTACTACTTTTATTTTTATCGCCTAATACCCCACTTTTCTTTTTCACGCCTAATACCCCATTTTTTTTAACCATGGGAAGCTGGTCCAGTAGGTTGTATTTTTCTATCGAACAGAATCAAACTTTTTCTTGTCTCACAGCTTTTCTTTTCCAAATCAAAAAAAGCTTCGGATATACAAGGAAAGTGTATGCGAAGAAGTCGACCCCCCAAAAATAATCACATGTTTTTCTCGTCTAACGGAGTGTTCATTTCAGGGGTTGTCTGGCTGGTTGGTTGGTTGGTTTGGTATGGTATGGTATGGTTAGGTTAGGCTAGGCTAGGCTAGGCTAGGCTAGGCTAGGCTAGGGTAGGCTAGGCTAGGCTAGGCTACGTTTCGTTTCGTTTCGTTTTGTTCTGTGGTTTGGATAGTGTTGTGTAGTGTTGCGTAGTGTTGCGTAGTGTTGTGTAGTGTTGCGTAGTGTAGCGTAGTGTGGCGTAGTGTAGCGTTGTGTAGCGTAGTGTAGCGTAGTGTAGCGTAGTGTAGCGTTGTGTAGCGTAGTGTAGCGTAGTGTAGCGTAGTGTAGCGTTGTGTAGCGTAGTGTAGCGTTGTGTAGCGTTGTGTTGCGTTGTGTTGCGGTGTGGTGCGGTGTGGTGCGGTGTGGTGCGGTGTTGTGTTGTGTTGTGTTGTGTTGTGTTGTGTTGTGGTGTGGTGTAGTGCGGTGTGGTGTGGTGTGGTGCGGTGTTGTGTTGTGTTGTGTTGTGTTGTGGTGTGCTGTGGTGTGGTGTGGTGTGGTGTGGTGTGGTGCGGTGTTGTGTTGTGTTGTGTTGTGGTGTGGTGCGGTGTGGTGTGGTGTGGTGTGGTGTGGTGCGGTGTGGTGTGGTGTGGTGTGGTGTGGTGCGGTGTGGTGCGGTGTGGTGTGGTGTGGTGTGGTGTGGTGTGGTGTGGTGTGGTGTGGTGTGGTGTGGTGCGGTGCGGTGTGGTGTGGTGTGGTGCGGTGCGGTGTGGTGTGGTGTGGTGTGGTGTGGTGTGGTGCGGTGCGGTGTGGTGTGGTGTGGTGTGGTGTGGTGTGGTGTGGTGTGGTGTGGTGTGGTGTGGTGCGGTGCGGTGTGGTGTGGTGTGGTGTGGTGTGGTGTGGTGTGGTGTGGTGTGGTGTTGTGTTGTGTGGTGTGGTGTGGTGTGGTGTGGTGTGGTGTGGTGTGGTGTGGTGTGGTGTGGTGTGGTGTGGTGTTGTGTGGTGTGGTGTGGTGTTGTGTGGTGTGGTGTGGTGTGGTGTGGTGTGGTGTGGTGTGGTGTGGTGTGGTGTGGTGTGGTGTGGTGTGGTGTGGTGTTGCGTTGCGTTGCGTTGCGTTGCGTTGCGTTGCGTTGCGTTGCGTTGTGTTGGGTTGTGTTGTGTTGTGTTGGGTGGGGTTGGGTTGGGTTGGGTTGTTTTGGGTTGGGTGGGGTTGGGTTGGGTGGGGTTGGTTGGGGTTGGGTGGGGTTGGGTGGGGTTGGGTTGGGGGAGTGGGGTTGGGTGGGGCGAGAAGATGGGTGTGAAGTCAGCCAAGATGGCGGGCCACACTAGTGGACTCGTTCGAGGAGATGGGTGTGAAGACTGCCAAGCTCGCGGGCCGCACAAGCTGTCAGGTCATAGCATCTGACTGGCTGCGTTTTTTCGAGTTTTTATATATTCGAATCTCCAGATTATATTGTCATTCTGTGTGAATCACTGCGAATTCACCGCGGATCAAGCGAACAAAATCGCTTGCCAGTAAGATCAACGGAAATCTCTACGTTTTTGATCAACAAAAATCTGTTCGTTTTTAAAATGAAACAAATTAGGAGATTTTAACCAGGAAGCAACATGCACCTGTTCTGTAATGCATGTGTCGCAACATATGGGGTCTCTGCCCTGAAACACATTAAGTAGCTTTAAATCGGCTAATGAAACAACGTGCTCGTCTAATACTCAACAGAACGATCTCTACTACGTCCCACGAACTGTTCTCAACGCTTAAATGGTTAAAATGTGAAAACAGAATGCTATGCCAGACAGCTGTTCTCACACATAAAGCCCTTCACAACCTTGCTCCATTATACCTATATAAAAAACAGCCTCATCTACTCAACTAACAACGTCTTACAATTTCATTCGAGAGCCAACATATTGCTTCCTTTACTTCATAAAGACATTTTCTGAAAATCATTTGTCTACACAACCACTCAAATCTGGTATTGTTTTATTGACAATATTAAATTTTCTCCGACTTTGTGTATTTTAAACAATAATATACACACATATTATCTTCAATTATAAACATCTAAATTGGTATGTTTGTATATATTCACATAGAAAAGAATATTGCTTGAGAGAGAGTGAGTGAGTGAGTGAGTGAGTGAGTGAGTGAGTGAGTGAGTGAGTGAGAGAGAGAGAGAGAGAGAGAGAGAGAGAGAGAGAGAGAGAGAGAGAGATAGGTGTTAAAGTATCATTTGCATGTATATGGCGACCACTGGGGGATGGACAATGAAGTATAAGTGTATTTTCCTCCCTAAATAAAGTTTAGAAATTAAAAACATGCTATGATCCACTAGCGTGTGTGGCCTGTATCGTGCAAAAAAGTCGACCGTGCAAAAAAGTCGTCGGAAATCGTCAGAGTTACCTCCCTCCGCTGTCGCACGCGTTATTGAGGGAAACCTCTCCCGAGAAGTTACAGATTTGCTGCTGTTTGAGTTATTTTTGCAAGTGGGTTGTTTTTATTCATTCTGCAAATTACGTAGCGAGCAAAAAGTTTGCCCATGCCAAAGAGACGGCGGAAGTCATCAGTGACTTACTTCCCTTGTTGCTATTTGCAAAAAATATTAGACTCCGCTGATCGCACGTGTTTTTGTTTTAAATCTCTGTACCATGGCGTGCAACTCTGATATACAAAACGATTAAATCAATCCACATGCAACAAAAGCTCGTACAGCAGCAAATCCGTCGCTTATCAGGAGAGATTTCCCACAAAAAAAACATGCCCTCAGGGGAGTCAATAGCAAATAACAACAAGGGAGGTAAATCTCATGACTTCGCCGTCTCGTTTGCATGGACGATTTTTTTGCATGCTACGTATTTGCAGAACGAATAAAAACAACCCACCTGCAAAAATAAGTCATGCAGCAGCAACTCCGTTACTATCTGGAGAAATTTCGCCCAAAAATCACGTGCGATGGCGGAGTCGATGAAAATAGCAACAAGGGAGATGACTCTGATGACTTCCGACGACTTTTTTGCACGTTACAAGGCCCACCAGCTCGTGTTTTTCCCGAACCCCTGTCCTTGGACGAGTCCACTAGTGTGGCCCTGTCTACTACAGCTTTGCTTAAATATCTGGGTGAGGCTTTTGATGAAGAGGAAAAAATCTCAAGGGAAAAATGACAAAACGAAAAGTTACATGTTAACCTGTTCCACTGTCTTATCTGCGTCACCCAAGCGTTTCCGTAAATAGTGCACATGAAAAAATAGCCATGTTCAGCCAGTTACATGCAGACCTGCAGGGAAGAGGTTAACATGAGAGATCCTGTTTTCGTCCTCTGCTGATGGGCTCAGTTCCATGTACATCACGACATATTCTTTTTAAAACTTTGTCAAAGTCTGATAGTGAAATGCAACAGAAATATTAAACATCCGCTCGCAGTTAGTTTTCTTCTCACAGAAATAACGTATGAGAGTGTGTAACTATTCCAATTTGAAATCAAACCAAATTTTCACGAAAAGAATGAACGAATAAATGAATGAATAAATGAACGAATGAATGAATCATTAGACAATCATAGTAGCGTCCTCTGCGAACTGAAATTCACTTCGCGGTGAGGAATTCTTGAATTCTACGTCACATTTTGAGCTGGCACGTCGCATCCGGTTGTCTGCGATGTAAAGTTCGCAGGTTTTGCCCATACGTACTTCGTGAAAACAGACAATTAGCCGAACTCCTTTTCGTAGAGTATTTTTGCATTCTTCAGTTGTCCTAACGTTACTGTAATCACAAGAAAATGATACCATGTCGTTTCAACTGCGGATTTGTAAATGAAAGGGCTTGACTGACAAACAGAAAATATTTCAGGCGTAGTTTTAGCGACCAACTGGTTGGCCTACAAAAGACTAGCGATCCAAAAGATGTCCCGCTTCACGTTTTAAATTGCTCGATTTTCCTTACTAGTTAATCAAAACATCAAGTTTTGCAATGCTTGCCTTATTTCATGAGTAAATGGAAAGTCTGGTGCTAAATGTATGGTTATTTAATCGTCAGACGGCTATTTTGTGACCCAATTTCGATTTCCTTCGTGTGATCGTGTCAACACTTCGTCTGCTGTTCTATTCGACATAAGAGATACGAAGTTCGTCACTTTCTTGTGATGCGCGCGCACCCTGATTTAGATACGAATTTCGCCACTGCGAAGTGGATTTCAGTTCGTGGAGGACGCTACTATGATTGCCTATTGATTCCGTGAGGCTGCACAACAGCAGACGATATATTTGATTCCCATTACAAACATTCAACCTGTTAAGTCCAACTATCTAGACTTGGCCAGCATGTACTTCCTGGTGGATTTCGTGTGTCCCATATGACAGGGTACAAATACATCGTATTTCCGCCAGTTCACATCCCCGCAGCCATGACAACAGTACGTCACAAGCAAGAAGCAATCTGATTGGTTGTTTGTGGAAACTTTCCTTACCAGCGGTAAGAAACATGGATCATTTGTCGGCAACTCCACTGTAAATGTTTTGCAACTTGCGACCCCCATGTTTGCAATGGCAATGTTGCCACCTGCCAGAAAACTTATCTCAGGTGACGACGCCTGTGCATGAAGAAAGTCGAGGAGGGATGAGGCGATGAGACGGTCGATGACGTAGATGTGGAGCAACTGCTGACGCAGGGAGGAATTTGTCTGCACGTTGTCGTCGTTGTCGTCATAGTTACGGCTGCAGCTGCTGCTGATTTCAGAGCTGCTGTTATGCAGAGATACATTTTTGTCCCAAATCTTCACTGAAATGGAATGTTTTCAAAGACTCGTGAATCTGGCATGAAGGAATATTGTTGTCTCTCTAGCATTGGAGATTTTTTTACCTGGTACAAGGGAGGCTGAACAAGTGCATACAAAAACACTCGCGTATGCAAAGGCACACACATATACATTTGCTTGCACGTACACACGGGCCTTGTCGTAGATACACAATCGTATTTTTCACATGCACAGTCACGCATGCACACAAACACACAAACACACACACGCGCGCGCGTGTGGGTGTGCAAGAATCGCATACAACCTACGCAGCACCGACGCCTCCCTCATCAGGTGGAATGTCGCGGTCTTGAGGCTCTCGGGGCCTGCTCCGGTGGCACTACCACAGCCGGCCCCAAGCAGCACTCATGTGCCATATTAAGATATCATGGAAATCAAACTGTGGAAGACATCTAGCCGATCAGGGAAGCATGTGTTTCCTCCAAATCCATAGGGAAGCAGCTTCCAGAGCATTCTGCAGCTTTTTATCATCGTAACTGCTTGTCTGGCCTGCATATGAATAGTCATTCACGCATGCAAAAACACACGCACTGTAAACGCGCGCACACACACACTCACACGCACACACACACACTCACACACACACTCAAACATTACCCCCCCCAAAAAAAAACCACAACACACACACACAGCACGTAGGCACACACACACACACACACACACACACACACACACACACACACACACACACACACATACACATAGCACGTAGGCACGCAGCACACACAAATACACAAACACAGATGCACACATTCACGCACAGGTCATTACATAAATACTCATAGACACACATACACAAACACGCGCACACGCACGCCTGAGCACGTGCGCGCGCACACACACACACACACACATACTAACCTCTCTCTCTCTCTCTCTCTCTCTCTCTCTCTCTGTCTTTCTGTCTGTCTTTCTGTCTGTCTGTCTGTCTGTCTGTCCGTCTGTCTGTCTGTTTGTCTGTCTGTCTGTCTGTCTGTGTCTCTCCCTCCCTCTCTCTCTCTCTCTCTCTCTCTCTCTCTCTCTCTCTCTCTCTCTCTCTCTCTCTCTCTCTAACGCCAGTAAAACTCTGCATGAGCTGAGTTTAAATGATGGACAAGAGGCGTAAAGATCTTAGACCCGTCCTTCCTTCAGCCAGTTTCTCTACGCCATAAATCTCCCCCCTATCTTGGGCACTGGGCCCAAACTTCTCATCACGATTTTCTAAACATAGCCCTCAGCCATGCAATCCTAATTTTTTGGTCTCCTTCCAGAGACAGTCGACGATGATGGATGTGACGCTGAGTTTCAGAATCAAGAACGTCTCCTTATTCCAACTCCCTCGACCAAAGGCTCTCTATGAATTCCTCAAATAAGGAGAGTGAAACTCTCTTGTATTATCTACCGCCGAGGTAAATTCTCGAGACAAAACTTTTATCTCCTTGATGACTATGACAGGAACACTGAACGCCAAGAATTACTGGCGGTGTCACTTCTGAAGTATGGGCAGAATACTAATGTAAGTTTTGCATAAAGAGATATATTTTCCCGGGGTCTTCGGCGCTGGCAGGGAAGTGGAGGAGAAAAAAAACCACCGCAGTACTGACTAGTGACGATGACACATCGAAGGGAAATGCAGAATTAAAACGTCTTGTGGGGAAAGCATTAGAGCAGTAAGTAATTTCCCGTGACACCGGTACAGATCACAAGGCAAGCCACTCTCTGAATGTCGAAGATTTTTTGTACTGTGGTACAAGTGCAGCGGACGAATTTCCGGAATTGATTGTTGCACCTTGCACCAGGTGGCGCTTTGAGGGCGAGGGGCAAGAGCAGCTCCCCGACATCTCCCTTGGTGTTCGCAAAAGATGAATCACACTGAAAATCGAGACTTCACTTGGCCTTTCTTTAACCAGCTCTAGCAATAATGTAGTCAATGGCCCTACATAGCCTATGAAGACTGATAGAATGTTAGGTTCCATGCACTAAATCGTTGCCATCATCATCTTGATAGTCAGCAACAGCATCGTCGTCATCATCGCGTCGCCGTCGTTGTGGTGGCGGTCGTCTCATCAACATCATCATTATCAGCGTCATCAATACTCTCCTCCCCTACTCCGTACTATACTGTATAACCCCTATCTCCTATCAGCAAGCAATACACTCTCCTCCTCACATGTATCTACTCCTAGATCCCCTAAGA